>JAOQML010036537.1:0-10924 GCA_027568935.1 Erythroxylum urbanii | reverse complement strand
TTGCTAGAATTTTGATATAATCCGTAATTGTTATGTTGAAATTCATGTGTAGCAATTAATGATTCGTAATCATTAGGGATAACATAACCTAGGTTAAATGACGCATTGTATTTAGTTATTGGCTTGATTAATCAGTTTTCCTAATTCGTAATGTTATTGTCTAGTTAAATCTAGATATTGTATCCTAGGCTATTCAGTGGTTAGGTTTAATTAACGTAAGTGCATAGTTAGTTAATGTAGTACCAAAGGTGTCGATCCCATGATGAGGGAGTTAATTTAATCTAAAGCCTAAGGATAAAAAATAACAGAAATCCAAGATGCAACAAAACTAAAAACGAGAATTAATTTAATCAATCAAATTAAGAATATAAAACCAATATACTAATTATTAAGCAATTGCAACACACCCAAGAATCAACCAAAAGAATTTACCAATTGAGAGAAAGAGAATTTTACCTATCTTTAATGCTAACCTAAATGATTATGAATTATCGAATTATTGGTTCTAGACTATCCTAGGGTTGATTACTCTCTCTCGAGTTATAACTATTAAATTTAAATCATAAACCCTAATCAGATTATAGATGTTGCAATCTCTTAATTTACAACCTATCCAAAAGTCTAATTAGTTCTAAAGTTCTCTAATAAACTATCGGAAACCTATATAAGATCTCTCTTTGCACAATTTCTTGATCTGATTCAATTCTTATTTCTATTGAATCACCTAAGTCTCGTTAATCCAATTTAATCATTTTCATTCGATTTATCCTCTCAGTTTATTACCGAAATATGAATTTGCTGAATCAAACCATAATAAATCCAATAAACACATAAATAATTAGATTTCATTAATTCAAAAATAAAACTCCGAGGGTGAGTTTAGAACATCCTCAACATTTTATATTCTATCATCAACTATTCAATCCTATTCTATGCAATGATAAAATAGAAAATAAACAAGAAATACAACCAAAATAGAGGACAGGAGGCAGCGATGTCGAGAAACCTCCTAATCTGAGAAGTACGTCGAGTCAACTTCTTCTCCTCTTCTCTCTTCCTTCTTCTCTTCCTCAATCTCTCGATGAATTCTCTATGGGGTTTCTCAAGGTGGCTAATGCAAAAGCTTCTTTTCTGACCCTCTTGTTTTTGTTTAAATATCCTCTTGTGTTCTAAGTAGCCCTAGGTTTTTTTTTGGGTCCGAAAGATTTAAAAAATCCCTTAAAACTTGATGTTTTTGAGTGTCTGCGCATCTGTCCGATGTAGGTTATGACCGTGTCCCTATAGGCCACTATCATGGGCTATTTCTTGGGCTTCTATCACAATTGTGGGCCAAATCTTGTGTTTTTATCACGATCGTGGCTTGACGTGCCATGATCATGGGCCGTTGTTTCAGCCTGGCTATCTCCAAAACTTCTCCGTTGTTTGATGTTGACCCTGAAACACTAGCGATGTAAGGCCCTAAAATATACCCTAGATGAAATATTACATATTTATGAAAGTACATGTACGGTATGAGTTAAAACTGTGCTATGATTTTGAGAGTGAAAAGGCATGTGACTTGAATTTTGGTATTGATGGACTATAGTTAGTGAATTGGAATTAATTGAAGATATTAGAGAATTGAGGTATTTAAATGTACATTTAGACTAAGAAAAATGGTCAAGAGACAAGTTAAGTTGGTACATGAAAATTAGAACGACTAAGCCTATGAGTTATTGACATTTGGCATAGCTAAGGTATTGACATTTGGCACCACTGGTTGAGTGACAAGTGGACCAATCTTGGAGTGACATGTGGCATAATCATTTAATGACACATGGCAGTATTCATTAAGAAACACATGACTAATAGATGTGTGACTTATGGAAACTTAAAAGGGGGGACAAGTGTGACTAATGTTTTGGTGACATATGCTCCTCTAAGATTGGGACACCTAGCAACTTAGGTGTCTTACTAGAAATTTCTACAGCCTTAATTGAAGCATCACCATCGAAACCCTTCACCCTCTCTAAACTCTGAATTTTGCTTCAATTTCACTTAGAATTATTGCAAGATATTGCATCAAGGAAGTAAAGTACATGATCTCCTATGCTGCTGTCTTCTTAGTCACCTTGATTTTAAAATTGTGTTTGCTTACTTGGAAGGCTAGATTGGCTTGCTCTTTGGAGTTGGAATTTGAAATTAAACATGTAAGGGAATTCTAAACTTGATAGTATGTATTAATACAAGTTTTATGAGATTTGAATTGGCATGAATATATGTTAAGATGATGAGAATTAAATGATAGAAAAATGATGGTTATATAATAATTCTGGATGACTACTAAACAGACTTTGGTAGTTTAGCCATATCTTGACCTGTAGACATCAAAATGGGATGATTTTTGATTCAAATGAAACTAGATACATTTATCTAAAACTTTCATTAGGAATTGAATTTGATTTCTGTCACTAAGGGTTTTGAAATTTAGCTTGAAGTTGTGTTCTAGTTATTGTCTATAGTTGAGAATAGTCTATAGTATTTTACCTATAAGTCTTGGAATAATGAACCAAATTGAATTAACTTTATTTCTTTTGAAACTTAACACATAGAGGAACATTTTTTAGAAGTAAATATTGTTTAAAAATGTCAATTTCTAGGTCAGATTAGCTATACAAAACTGATATGAAAACTTGTCCTGTGAAAACAGCTGTTCGAAGGTTTCAGGTCACTTATCCCACAATTGTGGGAAATGATTAGGAAGGTTAAAAATGGGGTTTTGTGCAATTGAAGAATTATATAAGGTTCAGTTAATTTACTTGGTGCAATAGGACTTAAATGGACTTGTTTAAGGTGTGTTTAAACTTAAATAGGTATTCGATATAATTGAGTAATAGTTAGTTTAATTATGCATTATTAATGGAAATGATAATGTAAAGGATGTATGGTTTAATAATGATGAATAAAATTTTGAGTTGCTTAGTATGATGATGAATGATTGAGTTCCAAAATGTATTATGAATTGGATATGGATGTTTGTGAATTGGAAATTTCTACGATAATATTGTAATAATTCTGAACCATCAGTTGTCCAAGGAGTTTGATAGTTGGAGTTATATTAGAAGTGCATTCCAGTTGTGTGCATATACATAATGTGTGATCACTCAACACTTCTATTGATGCATAACTGCATATATTTATATTTATGAGGTATGTTAAGTTTGATCAAATGTCAATGAATAAGTTCATTTGGAGCAAAATAGAATAAAGATATATGTTGTACTTCATCTTTTGCATAAAATTCTGAAATCTTAAATGGTTTGTTTTAAAACTGTTGAGTCTTAGTCGTGGGTAAATAGGCATGCCTAGAAGGGTTAACAACTACTTCTGTAATTAGAAACTAAGGTGTCTTCTGTAATTAGACACTAAGGTGTCTTCTGTGCCAGACACTCTGGTTTCTTCTGATTTTAGACATTTATGTGTCTTCTGTTTCGGATACCAAACATGGTATCTTCTATAATGGTCCTGTTACCCACTTTTGTAAAAAAGATTAGCAGGATAATTTGTTTTGTATTTTGTTACATTCTCATTTCTGATATAATCAAGCTCTATTTTAAAATAACTAAGTTCTCTTATGATATAATCAGATACTGTTTTGATATAGACAAGTTCTATTATGGTACTTTAAAGTTCGGTTCGAAAATTTTGGTATTCTGTTCTGATACTTGTAAGTTTTGCTCTGAAGCAAATATATCCTGCTTTGATTGGCATATTCTGTTCTGAGATACATATTGTTTGGATTGCACTTTTATATGAACGATTAAAGATTGTTTGAAATGTGATTTGATTCTGTATATGTGAATGTTAAATGACTGCTAGAAACAGCTGCCAAATCATATCTTATTTAGTTATTCCCCACTAAGCTCTATGCTTAGCAGGGTGGTTTTACCTCTGTGTAGGTTCTAATAAGAAGGTTTAAAGACAGGAACAAAGACAACCGCAATGGCCAAAGAAGGATGTGTTTTGATGTATATTTGAGTTTGTTTTTGTGATTTAGTTAATGTAATAAGACATATTAGAATTTGTATTTTATGTGTGTATGGTTTGTAATAACTATAGCACAGGTCAGAATTGGAATTATGGTTTGTAATTTGAAATGTTCAACTTGTATGATGTACATTTGTCTTGATTATAAAATATCTCCTATTGGATTGTAAAGCTTATTTGCTTGAGTTTATGGAAATGCTTGTACGTGATTGTTTGTTATGTTTTGGATTATTTTGGTCCTATTGTGTTACCTCGAAAACATAATATTAAAGCTCAAAGACTTGTACTAACCTATAAAACACTTAAAACATAAATAATTAACAAACTAACACAATTCTAAACTAAACACATACTAAATGATTGAATTAGCAGCTAAACACATATGCTTTAAAATACGATGCAATTTACACTTATCAACATCCCCAAACTTAAGCGTTTGGTTGTCCTTAAGCAAACAAAATAATAAACAACACAAAATCATAAAGCAGACAATGCAATAATGAGGCAATGACTTCAACTTCACTAAACAAATTTAACTCTAAACAAAAGCATTCAAGTTATTCTAACTTATTAATAAGTGAAATCTGTGTCTAAGCACCTTGGACTAAATATATAAACTAATCACAATTTTAATGTCGAGTCTATTCACCCCTATCACTTGCACACACATATTGATAATCATTCAGTCAAAAAAAAGTGTAGCTATTCATCAGTAGGTTTTCATGAAAAATCAAGCTATTAACAAGTTTGGTAGGTTTTTATTTGAAAACATTCTTTTTGTTGATTTTTCTTTAAAGACATGAACCTAGTCTTTTTACACGGAGGCAAACATTTGTGAAAAATTTCGATCCGGTTACTCAACTAACTCATGTTGTTATTAAGTTGCTTAGTTGGAATGTCATTATAGCCTTTTTATGTGAAGGCACACATTTGTGATGCGTGTCGATCTAGTTACTCAGCTACATCACATTCTCAACTAGCTACTAGCTCTATTTATGACTCGAAGGTCAACAGAATAGTTATTTTAGTTAAAATTTATACAATTTTTTCTTTCTTTTTTTTTAACAAAATTTTGCCTACCTTATTGCTTTAGCTAACCATTCTCATAAAAATGTACTAATAATTCCATTTATTTGATTGGCCTAAAATTATAAATGGGTATGGCTAATTCTTAGAGTGAATGGACTAACATCGTATCCGAATTAACCATCATATTTAGCCCCAAATAACTTAGGTCACTAATTTCACGAGCTAATAAATCTTCGCAACCTAAAAGGCTATGTTTAAGGCTAAATCTATTCCGTTAAGTCCTAGCCATTGACTCATTCACCCAATTCACATCATGTAACCTAAACAAACTATCATACAATATATAAAATTCACACTCAAGGTAAAAACATACAACCCTCCCCACACTTGAACAACACTTTGTCCTCAATGTGGGAAGGGTACACAAATACACCAGGGGAAAATAAAACACAGTATATAAAAAATATAAGAAGAAAATACTAACAAAAATGAAAAGAAAAGGGTTAGAACACGAAACCGTTTATGGTGATGGAGGTGGTGATAACGACAGTTTGAGATCAAATCTGCTTGACATCGAGAGTGTTTCCCTATCTTATAAGTGATTCAAGAGAGTAAAAGAATTAGCAATCCAAACCATTCCATTCATTCAAAGCTTATTTTAAAATTTAAAAGAAACCTAACTACACAATAATTTAATCTAATTACTAAAATTTAGGGTCATTAGCTTAACCTTTCATCCTTGGAAGCTCAGCTAGGATCAATTATGAGTGACTTGCTTCCACCCTTCTCATTCAACATCAGTTTTATAGCCTGTGAGTAAGCTACAAATTGCAAAATAATTAGAAGGACAATATTGATAAAATTATGGAAACCAATTAAGCTCAATAATGTCCTTTTCCAAGAGAAATGTCAATAAAATAAGGAATAACAAAACTTCTTGAATCTTCCATGGAATCCAACAATTTTCTATGTAAGAGTGTAAGTTGTTCTCTTCCTGGTTCTTCCTCATTCACCCTCATGTCCTCTTCTTCTTTAACTTCTTGGATAGAGACTTTCATAGCTTCTTTGAACTTGATGTCCATTATCATCTGTTCTTCATCCTCTGGTTCCTTTAAAGATTCGAGCACATCAATTTTTCTGAATGAACACCCTCCTTCAAATTCTTTAATACATCATGTTGGATTAAAAAAAAGTTCATGCTTGGTTTGGCTAAACGGTAGATTTCAAAACCTTTTCCAAATCAAACACATAGGAAACATAAATGATAGTTATGTTTTGCATGATGTTTTAGGGTGTAATCTGGTAAGTATTTAGCATTAAATTGAGAGTTAAGTGTGTGTTTATGTATTAATTATGTTAGTTTGTATGTTTATGTATTTTTTATAGGTTAGTATGAATCTTTGAGTTTAATTGTTATATTTTTGAGGTACCTTGATGTGCGTGTTAGTGTTGCAGGGTAAATGAGGAAGAACAATGAAGATTTGATGGCTAAAAGACATAAGCCACAATCGTGCACAGTGGCCACGATTGTGACAGATAAGGAAGAGCTAGAAGTAGCCAGGCTACGATCGTGCACCAGAGGCCACGATCGTGACAGAGAGAATCAAGTCAGGACATGATCGTGACAAAAATGATAAATCACCAGCCACAATCGTGCCTTGCATTGGGCTGACACAAAAACTCAAAATTTGAGTAAATTTTTGGACCGTTTTGACCCCGAGTTTGACCTAGGTTGTGACAGAATAAATAGCACACTATAAGACAGCCATCGGAGAGATTAGAGAGTGAAAAAGAGTCAAGCAAAATAGGGAGATTCTGTAAAAATATGAGAGGAACCTAGATAGAAATCGAGCGATTGAGGAAGGAGACGAAGGAAGAGAGGCACAGAGATACATTTGACATGAAGTACTTTCCGGAACAGGCAGTTTTTTACAATCGCAACCTCCGAGATTCATTCCAATAGTATTTTTTTATTTTAATTTCGATTTCATTGATGTATGAGATTGAATATTGATTGAAATTGCTATTGTTTAGTGTTGATCTTTTTTCTAAATTCACCTTTGGGTTTTTTTGTTCTTGAGATTAATAAAATTTATTTGATGGTGTTTTATTTCGATTTAATTGTGATTCAATTTTGATTCTTCATAACTTGGCAATAGACTGAGAGGGTGAGCTAGTTAAAATCATCGATTTGGACTAAAGAGAGTTAGGTAAATCGATAGGTAGAGAGTTAAATCAAACCGGTAGAGTCATGTAACGAGAGATCGAGTATAGATTCTCGGTAAGTTAATAGACAATTCAGAACTAATTTAGGTTTTGGACCAATTACAGATTGAGAGATCGCAATTCCCATAATTTGAATTAGGGTTTATCGATTAGGGTTAAGAATTATAACTCGAGAGAGAGTAATTCACCCTAGGATCGTCTAGGCCCATTAAATCGAAAATTACATAATTGGTAGATTTTCTTTAATTTCGAATTGAACCCTTTTCTCTCACTTGGTTATTTCTAGGTTGGGTTTTAGATTATTTGTGTGGCTTTCTATTTTGTTCAATCTTGTTACGCTTCAATTTCTCAAATTTGATTATTAATTGATTTATTTTCTTCATTATTTGTTTAATTAGGTTTATTGCGAACTTAGTTGCCTTTAGATTTGAGGACTAGTGCCCTTCCTCGTAGAATCGACACCTTAGGTACTACGCAAATGATCCGTGCGCTTGCTGTAATTATCAAGGTTATAATTAGTAAAACTTAGCGTGTGTAACCTTGAGCGAACAAGTTTTTGACACTGTTGCCGAGGAAGGCAATTTAGTTTTTTAATCTAAGGCTTTTCCACTAACTTTTGTTTTTTTAATAAAAAAGATTGGGGCATAAATTAAAGACACTTCAAGACATCTTAGAATGAGAATGAGACATCTGAAGAGTTAAATGCTAAGAAAAGGTAAAAAGAACGATCATAGAGGATGTATATTATAAGGAGCAAAGGACTCTTGCAGAATTCAATGAGCCCCAATTTGGTTAGGGAAATCATCATCCTTATATGCACTCATACACTTCGAGGTGGCAGAACCACATCAAATTCTATTGGTCCAATAATGACGGAATCATTTAAGACATCAAGATGTAGTTGAATTTCAATATGATGAATCTAGTTCATGGGATTCCAAACCAAACAAAATCATGGATAAGCTTAAGGATATGGAAGATAACCAGAAGAGATTGGAAAAGAAGTTTGAACAAGTAACAGAAGATCATGCATTTTTATTTACAATCTAGAGGTTCGAATAGGCCAGCTTTCCAGGGAGTTTTGTAAGCAAAGTGTCAAAAACTATCTGTGCAGCATAAAGGTAAATCAATAGAGCCATGCTAGGCTATCACACTTAGGAATAGGGTAGAGCTAGAAGAAACATAGAGAAATCAAGCTAATCTTGACCTTATAGAAGACCAAGAACTCAAGAAAAAGGATGGACACTCCTCATACTATCTACCAGATCTTAGTACACCATGTTTGAACATAAAAAAATCTAGGATAGATATCCATGCACAGAACCTACCCTTTGGATTGATGATGATGAAGAGTTATTCAACGTGAACGATGTATTTAAGAATCTGAAGGATAGTAGCTCATTTAGGATAATGAGATCGAATCTTCTAAAGAAAAAGAGGACAAAGAACAGCTGACGACAACCATCGAGTTTGAAAAAGCAATGAAGGTCTTTATTCATAAAGGGGAAGAAGTAGAGGAGACGAAGGTGATTAAGGAAGAAAGAGAGCAACTCACCTTTGTACAGGAAAAACTGTTGGATTCAATGGAAGATTCAGGGAGTTTTGTTATTCCCTATTTTATTGACAATTTGTTAATGAGAAGGACATTAACGAAATTAATTGGTTTTCTCAACTTTATTAATATTGTCCTTCTGATTATTTTGCAATTTGTAGTTTACTTACAGGCTACAAAATTGATGTTGAACAAAAAGGGTGGAAGCAAGCCGCTCATAATTGATCTTGACTGAGTTTTAAAAGATAGAGGTCAAGCTAATGACCATAAATTAGCACATTTAGTAGTTAGATTTAAATTGTTGTGTAGTTAGGTTTGTTTTAAATTCTTAAATAAGTTTGATTTGGAACGGTTTGGATTGCTAATTCTTTTGCTCTCTTGAATCACTTATAAGATAGGGAAATACTCTCGATTTTAAGCAGAATTACTCTCAACACTATCGCCATCACCACCTCTATCACCATAAATAGTTTCGTGTTCTAACCCTTTTTTTTCATTTTATTAGTATTTTATTCTTATGTTTTTCATATATTATGTTTTATTTCCCCTCGTGTTTGTGCGTCCTTCTCATATTGAGGACAATGTGTTGTTCAAGTGTGGGGATGGATTGTGTGTTTTGTTTTTGAATGTGCTTTTACATATTATATGATAGTAGTAGGTTACATTGTGTGAAGTGTGTAAATGTGTTAATGACTTAGACTGAATGAAATTTATTTAATTTTGGACATAGTCTGTTAGGTTGCAAATGATCATTAGCTTGCGAAATTAGTGAATTAGGGGGCTGTTGGATCAATATACAGCCTAATTAGGACGTATTGTAACTTTATCACCCATTAGATTGTCACATTCATTCATAATTTTAGGGCTTTTAGGTTAAGTAGCTTAACTAACATTTTTCATGAAAACGAATAGCCAAAAGCAATAAGGTAGGCAATGACAAAAGTGTTTTGTTAGTAAATCATTATTCCGCTGATCTTTGGGTTATGAATAAAGCTAGTAGCTAGTTGAAAAAATGATGTAGTTGAGTAATCGGATCGACACGCATCACAAATGCGTGCCTTCGCGTAAAAAGGCTATAATGATGTTTCAACCAAGTGTTTATAAAATGACTTAGTTGAGTAACTGGATCGACATTCATCACAAATGTTTGCCTCTGAGTAAAAGATTAAGTTCGGGCTAAAAAATGTGTGTTTTAAATAAAAAACATACCGGACTTGTAATAAGCTCGAATTTTCATGAAAATGTACTTAGGAACATTTACAAAGTCCGAGGGACCGAAAAATTATTAATGCGTGGGTACAATTGAAAAGGGTAAATAAGTTAACACTTAGGTTTCGATTAAGTTGTATATTTAGTTCAAGCCCTTAGACACATTTTTTTTGTTAATGATTTGCCATAATTCGAATTATTGTGTCCAAGATTAAAGTTATTTCATAAAGTCAGAGCCATTGTCTCATTATTGTATTGTGTGTTATGTGTTTTGTTGTTTTGTTTACTTGAGGACAATCAAACGTTTAAGTGTGGGGATGTTGATAGTTGTATTTTGCATGAAGTTTTAGGGTGTAATCTGGTAAGTATTTAGCGTTAAATTGAGAGGTAAGTGTGTGTTTTTGTATTAATTAAGTTAGTTTGTATGTTTATGTGTTTTTTATGGGTTAGTATGAATCCTTGAGCTTAATTGTTATATTTTTGAGGTACCTTAATGTGTGTGTTAGTGTTGCAGGATAGACGGGGAAGAACGGTGAAGATTTGAAGAGTTTCGGCTAAAAAACATAAGCCATGATCGTGCATAGTGGCCATGATCGTGATAGAGAAGGAAGAGCCAGAAGTAGCTAAATCAGGCCATGATCGTGACAGAAAGGACAAATCACCAGCCACGATCGTGTCCTGCATTGTGCTGACATGAAAACTCAAAATTTGAGTGATTTTTTGGACCATTTTGACCTCGAGTTTGACCTAGGGCTACGACAGAATAAATAACACACTACAAGATAGCCGCCGGAGAGATTAGAGAGTGTTAGGCCCCGAATCTTTTAGTAAGCATGAATTAAATGATTTTGGTGATTTTGTTGGATAAATTATATTCTCCTA
>JAOQML010036526.1:0-10924 GCA_027568935.1 Erythroxylum urbanii | reverse complement strand
CATCTATTCATCTTAGAACTAATAAGCCACTTTTGATTGTCCATCCTAGAATATAAAAAAAATTACAAGGCTTTTAGGCCCAAAATAATCTTCTTGAACTTGGATCTTTTGCTTAGAACTCTTCGCTCATATGACCCGGCCCATTCAGTAAAAAATGTGTAATGGCATTTTATAAAAAAGAATTTTGTTACTTTGAAAATAAAAAATCCAACACTAGATTTTCATAAATCCGAATCTTTATTATAAAAAACAAAAACAGTACTTGTTTTCATTAAAATAGAAAATTGTTCCATTAAGACAAAAATGAACACTTCGTTTTTTATCAAAAATAAAGCTTGATTCATTGAAACAAAATTCCAGCATTTTGGTTCTCGTAAAAGCTAAACTATGCTAATACACAATAGGACACATCGAAACCATTACCTCTTCATTTCTTCAATCCATGACTATTTCATTTTCATCATTACATCAATTTGTACATTACAAAATCAAAATAAACTGAAAAATGAAGCCAAGGAGAAAAAATCTTATAAGGTAAATATAAATTCTATACACAACCAAAAGAGCAAAACATACACAATATATATTTCTATCAAATAAAAATATGAAGCATACAAAAAATAATTGCCGACCTATGCATCACACACAGGAACTAAAATCATGCATAATAAATATGGCTATGATATCAATTGTTGGATCGAAAAATATAACATGCAAGATTTGGCTAAAACGTTAGATTTCAAAACATTTTTAGAAAACAAAACATAGCAGAAGCAAGATAATCAAATCAATATGCCAAGCCATACATGATACAGTATATGGAAAATAATTATCATAAGAACAAGATGGAGATTATATTTCTGACTCCATTGCTACAGCTTCAACTCCTCGCTGTGCTATTCTCTCCTTCTTCTTATATCCACTCCTAGCTTTAGCCTTGCTTTTGAATCCTTTCTTTTGTCAATGTATCATTTTCTTGTTGTTGTATTCTCAACCAATTTGATCTACCACTTATTCTTCTTGGACAACTTGGTTAACAAGATCCTTTGGTGAGAAAAGAGAAGAAATATTTGAAGGAGATTTTTCTTAGAAGAAAGAAGCCAAAGATGAGACACCTCTCATGCAAATCTTAGCCAACACATGCAAGAAAGGAGAGAGAGTCCAAAAAAAATTCAAGAACACCGCTCTTTTACCTTGTCAATTTTGGTTATGCATGAAAAAGAAAAAAGTAGAAAGCATCCAATGCATCACTTCACTCTTTAATCAAAACATAAAGAAGCCATTAAATGAGTCTCTTCTCATTTGTTTTAAGATGGCTATATGAAAAGACCAATCACCTAAAATGACATGTCAATTTTAGTTTTAGTGATAAAAGAAGGAAAATGATCCATCAAATGCACCTCTTTCATCTTTAATCAAATGAACATTAAAAGGTTACATTATATGCCATCATTAAAAGATAACCATTAAACCATTTAATAGTAAGATCATTACTCCATTTAATGATGATAAAGCATGATAAATACCAACTTTATTTCGCAATTCAATGCTAAATGTTCAACTGTACATTTTACCCCTAATAAAACCAAAATTACACCTTCCGTTTCTTTAAGAATTTTGTTTTAGTTTAATTAATCTAATTAATAAAATTAAACCAAAGTCTAGCCCATTTGTAAATTTTCATTTGGGCTTCTAATTAACCATTAATTAGTGCAAGCCCAACATTCAATCGTGGGCTCTAAAACCTCCATTTATATTTCTTACTTTGCTTGATAACCATCCTTGAAGCCAAGTGGGGAATCTTATTAGACTTAGATAATTCAAGTTTCAATAAGCCCATAATTAATTTAATCTCATTAGCATTAATTCTAGCTTCTTAACTAAATGTCATTCCACTAAAGATAATTAGTTAAACTCTTGAATTACTAAATGTTATGAGAACACATATTTCAAATAAGATGTCCAATTGCAAACCCTTTTATGAACCTTATTATAACCATCCGCACAATAAAGGGTAAAATTATCGTTTTACCTTTATATTTGTTTTTCCTTCTAGACCTCCCGTTTTACTTTATACGGTGATTAACACATAAGATCTCATCTTGGTGCTAAGACTTGATGGGTAGCTATTCCATCAAACTCCTGGCACCAGTTAATCACCAATCTCCATAAAACATCTAGAAGTGATGATATCACTACAAACTCTTTATTTGAGTGAATGTTCCCTGATACTTGTTTCAATTAATAATTCCAACATGCAGACACTGGATTAATACTCTGTAAAAATCCATTATGATCATATCAAGAATTATAATAAAACACATATGAGTTTACCACTCATCAAGATTGTGGTCCATAATAAGCAAATCCTAAAATTTATGTTTTAAGATTAAAGTAACGACCTACTTTATTCATTAAAACATACGTGATTCCAAATTCATTTAATAGTGCCGTTATCGATAGTTAACTACTATCATGATATGAAACTCATCATTCCCTTGAAGTAAACTCCTTTACTTATATGGAGATAAATCGCAACACTATAGTCTAAACCATAATCAAGCGACCAACTTGATTATTAAACTGTAAATCAATTAATTTATATTATAATGATATACATGTTTCACATACATCTCTATATATATTTATATTACTTACAAAATAATCTCGGTACCTTATGACTAGATATATAATGCTTATAAAAACCAAACTCTTTTGTTTTATTGGTAATAAATATTTTTATTATAAAAATAACTAAATGAAAATTAAGTTATAAGTAAGTACACTTGCTTTCCAGGCACTATATTTACATAACTCTAATAGTTTGTATTTTTATATAA
The DNA here is from genome assembly GCA_027568935.1 of Erythroxylum urbanii. NCBI lineage: Eukaryota > Viridiplantae > Streptophyta > Magnoliopsida > Malpighiales > Erythroxylaceae > Erythroxylum > Erythroxylum urbanii. Next base: position 8,084 of record JAOQML010036526.1, on the reverse strand, counting down.
ATCTACATCCCCTTGCTTCCTAAGTTTATTATACGTTCTCTCTCTCCTCTCAGGAATTCTCTGAGGCATTTGTTCAGACTTAGGTACTGGAGACTCTTCATTATCTCCTACAGACTCAAGGTCAACTAACTTTGCAACTTGATCTCCTACAGTGGATAAACCATAACAAACAAGAAGTGTCATCATTATATGAGTCTCTCACTATATATCATGTCTAAATGCTGTTATATGTCCCTATGGATGTCAAACCCTGCTATGATACCAAAAATGTAATACCCCACTTCTATAGAGTATATACCAGAACATCCAAAAGATATTCAAGAACATGCCCTATGACAATGGCATTTTATGGCAATTTCATTCACTAAGGCATCTCATAGAAAATAAGTAATCAGAAGATCAAGTCTTCTGATTAAATTCATAAACATAACGTCTACTATAACATTACACTTCATTAAACAAATTTTTACATCTTCACAAGCATCTGAGAGTTTACTACTCTTTTTACAAAAGATATCTACATGAACTGAGAAACTACATAAACACAATCTACTATTCCCCAGTTGTTAGCAGACTAGACGTTTAAGACATTTCTTAATTCTGAAATTGACAGAACTAGGCTTGTATTAGTTTGTCTTAAGAGCTAGGTCTTCCTCGTACCTAAAAATCAACATTGCAATTATTCATGGGTTTGCGAACTCAGTGAGTGAGCTTTCATCGATGTGCTCACTTATATCAGAAGATAACATCGCAAATATATACCAAATTCGCAATATACCTCATCTCAACAATGCAGCATGAATTTCACACATTACATATAATCTTTTCAAAATAATTCAATCATCTTTCTCAGTCAATCATATTATCAAATGTACAGAAACTATACACATCATCATATCAACATAATTTAATAATTGTTCACAATCATTCATATAGTACATTTGAAAAAATAATTGCAAATGCATATGCATATGTGACTCCACTTTCATTTTTATTTTGTTGTGACTAAGATCTTATTTACTATCCTATGTCCCTTGTGGTTACCCGGCTCATTTAATATTCTATCCCGTACCTATTGTGGATACCTAGCTTATTAATCATTAAGTTTGTTTCTCTTTATGAGTATTTTTCAGTTTTAAGCTCATTTCAGACTAACTACTCCGGTTATAACTCCTTTATATAATCATGCATAACAATGTAATGAAATGCATTATTTAGCAAATAAGCTTTATCCACTTTCATTCATTGTGCACAATTGTTTTCACATATTCATCAAATTTAAGTCCGACATTCAATTTTTCGTTAAGTATACACTTTTCATATTCACATTCAGTTGAGAAGCACTCCCAATACATTCCCCAATATGAAACTCCTTAGACAAATAAATGTCCAAAATTATCGCAATTATAACAATAACAGTTTATCAACTAAAATTGAAATAGAAAAAATAAAACATATTGAGAAAAGATCTATATTAACTAACAATAAGATCCAGATTAGCTATTGTCTTGATGATCTGGCAATGTCTGGATGCTGGCGTTCAACTTGTTCATCTAAAATCTTACAATACACACATAATTCACATTAATAAGGTGATCAATCAAATACATATTCAATTATGCACATATATATGTCCCATGTTCAAGGCATGCTCAATTGACTTTTCCCCAGGTATGTATCCTTATTCTCATTTCTTAATAAATCATACGTCATGACTTGAATATAACCAATTTGTAATTAGTTTATATCTTCAAATAAGCTTGATTATTCTAAATTCATCAACCATTCATTCATTAACCCTTTTTCAGCATTATAACCATTAACATAATTCCCAATTCCCAATTCATTCATTCCTAATGCCTCATTCATATCATTTGGATCACATTTACATTCAAAAGGACATCTTCATTCCTTTAACACTCCTACTAATTCCTCATATTCTCTTTAGTTTTCCATGTAGCTTCTTCTCTTGAATGATTCCTCCAGATGACTTTAACCAATGAGATCACTTAGTTTTTCAAATGCTTATTTTGATATCTCACTATCTTTACCAGCTTCTCAACATAACTCAGAATATTTGCAACTTCAATTTCCTAAGAAGGTAACACATGTGTCAGATCAGATAGATATCTCTTGAGCATATTAACATGAAACACATTGTGAATCTGAGCCATTTTAATAGGTAGTGCTAACTTATAAGCTAATGGTCTAACTCTCTCAATAATCTCATATGGACTAATGTGTCTCCTACTTATAATCTCCTACTTGATACTTCATATCCCTCCAGTGCTGATCCATATAGCTCTTTTTTCTATCTTAAACTGCTTTAATTCTATTACAGATCAATTTAACTTTACTATTAGTATCTTGAATTAGTTCTGGGCCCTCAATAATTCTTAGACCCTCTTCGTCCCAATACAAAGGTGAACGAAACATTATGCCATACAATGCCTCTTATGGTGCCATGCCAATACTACTGTGATAATGGTTGTTATAAAAAAATTTAATCAAAGCTACATATTGAACCCAAGCTCCTTGGAACTCGAAAACACAAGCTTTAAGCATATCCTCAACAGTCTTAATGATCTTGTCACTCTGTCCATTTATCTAAGGATGAAATGTTGTACTAAACTTTAACCTCATACCTAATGTTGTCCCCAAACTACCCTAAAATCTTGAGGTAAATCTAGGATCCCTGTATGATAAAATGGACACTGGAATCCCATACAAGCTCACTACATCATTCACATACCTCTTAGGTAACTGATCCAGCGAGTTACTCTCTCTCATATGTAAGAAATGACCAAACTTCATCAATCTATAAACAATGAACCATATGGAATCATGTTGCCTAGGAGTCCTTGACAAACTCGTAACAAAATACATCGTAATTCTCTCCCATTTCCACTTTGGAATAGGTAATGACTGTAACTTCCCAACTAGAGCCTGATGTTCTACTTTAATCTATTAGCAAGTTAAACACTTAGCCACATATTTAACCACTTGCTTCTTCATCCCTGGCCACCAAAAATGCCATTTCAGCATATTATAAATCTTAATAGTACCAAGATGCATAGCATAGGCTACTATATGTGCTTCCTCCAAAATCTCTTTTCTCAATTCATCCACACTGGGTACACACAATCTCTGCTTCAACCACAATCTATCATTTTCACTCTAAACTCATAATTCAGATTCACCTTCAACTTTTCAATAAGCTTCACTAATTTAGGATCCTTACATTAGGCTTTTCTGATCCTTTCATGTAACATCACCCTAAGCTTTAATGTAGCCAACAATGCTTCACTCCGCCCTAAATTCAACTCAACATTCAATGCTCTCAATTGTATTAGGTTTGGTAACCTTGATTTTCGAACATGTTCTATATTGTGATCTGATTTTATATTTTATGTATTAGCTTTACTTGGGTGATATTCAATTATGCAATCATAGTCTTTTAGTAATTCAATCCATTGCCTTTGTCTTAAATTCAATTCTTTAAAACTCGACAAATATCTCAAACTTTTATGATCTTTGAATATATAAAATGTTTCACCACATAGAAAATGTCTCCATATCTTCAAAGCAAACACCACCGTAGCTAGTTTTAAATCATGGCCGTATAATTGAATTCATGAGACCTTAACTGTCTCAATGCATACGTAATTACTCAACCATATTGCATCAGCAACACATCCTAACCCCTAGTGTGAAGCCTCACTGTACACTACATATCCTCGAGAACTAGATGGAATAGCTAATACCGATGTTGTAGTTAATCGATGTTTTAATTCCTCAAAACTCTTCTGGTATACGTTAGTCCATCTGAATGGTACATTTTTCCTCAGAAGTTTTGTTAAAGGGGCTAGATCAATAAAAACCCTTGACAAATCTCCAGTAATATCCTGCTAGTCTAAGAAAACTCCAGATCTTGGACACATTTCTCGGAGCTTCCCACTGGATCCCTTCTTTAACTTTCTATAGGTCTACCTATATGCCCTATCTAGATACTATATGCCTAAGAATACAACTTGATCAAGCCAAAATGCACACTTACTTAACTTGGCATACAATTGCTTCTCTACCATTATCTATAAGACCAACCCCAAATGCTTTGAATGTTCCTCTCTACACTTCGAATACACCAAGATTCATCTACGAATACAATCACAAAATCATCTATGTAAGGTTGAAATACTTTATTGATCAAATCCATAAAAGCTACAGGGGCATTTGTCAACACAAAAGGCATCACCAAAAACTTAAAATGCCTATATCTGGTTCTAAATGCACTCTTCGATACATGAGCTTCAGTTATTTTTAACTGATAGTACCATGATCTTAAATCTAGTTTTGTAAACACTTGAGCTCCCTATAACTAATCAAGTAAATCATCTTTCCTTGGCAGAGGATACTTGTTCCTCACTGTCACACAATTCTGTTAAGTCAAAAAGACTTTACGATGATTAATTTTGATGACAATCAAATAATAATAATGTTAGAAACAAATAAACGTTTTTGACAAATGTGTTAAGTGTGCAGACAAAGTACAGAACAAAGAAGCAAACACAACATAGACGCAGAAGGAAACACGGATGCAAAGTCAGTATAGATGTAAAGTCGAAATACAGATGCAAACACAGACGCAGACGTAGATGTGAAGTCAAGATGTAGACGCAGACGCAGAAGCAAAATCAACACAGACGCAAAGACATAGACCTAAAGTCAACATAGATGCAAATACAATATAGACACAGATGTAGATGCAGACGCAAAGTCAATATAGATGCAAATACAATATAGACGCAGACGCAAAGTCAACACAGACACAAAGACATAGACGCAAAGTCAATATAGACGCAAATACAATATAGACGCAGACACAGATGCAAAAATAAAATACAGACGCAGACACAAAGACGATATAGAGGTAAAGACATAGACGATATTATGAAGATACAACAGCACGTCAGACAGTTGTTTAGTTAGAGTTAACTACAGAACTCAACTAAAGAAGTAGTTATCAAGAATCAAGAAGCGGTTATCAAAGATCAAGAAGCAGATAGAGACGAAGGCTATAAATACTAGTCGTAGTCGAAGATGTTACACTCTTATAAAAATAAGCTTAGCAATCTTAGACAAGTTAGAAAATCTTACAATTTATAAAAGAGAAATTCTGTAGTGCGGTACGAAGAGAGATAATCTCTGTAACAAAAGCTCACAATCTTTTTCTAGTGAGAGAAAGAAAAGGCAGATAGCCTGGAGAGGCTAAGATAGCTGAAAGAATACTTTGTAAGAGACCTGAAGAGGCTTTGGAAGGGAAGAAAGAATACTTGTAATTGTTTAGAGTATAGTGAAACACTCAGACGAAATCTAAGGACTGGACATAGCCCACGGTTTGGGGTGAACCAGTATAAAAATAACAGTGTCTATCCTCTATACTTTCCTTCAGTTTATTTTATTGTTAAACAATTATAAAGAAGTTATTTGCGATTTAACTACGTAATAATTTTGCAATATCTTTTTTAACAAGAAAGAGAAGTTCTTAGCAAGATTCTGTATTCACAAAAAGGATACACCAATTCAACCCCCCTTCTTGTGTATTGAGTTTCTTGTACGTAAAGTTTATACTAAGGTGTGATTTACTTCAATTAGTATCAGAGCTCGGTTTCCTAGAACCACCTTTACAATGTGAGGACAAAGATCTATGGCAGAATCACATGTTTTTATAGCTGAAGGTGCCTCCGTCACAAGATCTCCTGCATTCAATGGTGAAGATTATCATCATTGGAAGGACAGGATGTGGCTCTTTATAGAATCCACACACATTGTTTTTTGGGATATCATCGAGGATGGACCATATAAACCAGTAAATGATGAAGGAAATGCAATTTCTCGCAATAGATAGTCAGCTGAACACAAGCCAGATTTCAACTAAATTCAAAGGCCAAGTTCTTTTTGAGTTGTGCATTGAGCAGAAGTGAATATGATAAAGTTCATGGATGCAAGACTGCAAAGGAAATGTGGGACACTCTATCCATCGTATATGAAGGCATAAATCAGGTGAAAGAGTCCAAGATTAGGATTCTTGTACACTAGTATGAGCTGTTTAAAATGCAGGAAAACGAGTCTGATGATCAGATGTTTGGACGATTTCAAACTATCGTTAATGGACTTAAAGCTCTTGGGAGAATCTACGATAATCAAGACCATGTGACAAAGATTCTCAGAAGTCTACCGAGAAGATGGAGACCTAAAGTCATTGTTATATAAGAAGTCAAGGACTTGAGAAAACTAAAGCTAGACAAATTGCTTGGTTCTTTGAAGATACATGAAGTCGAGCTGGATGCTGAAGACAAACCTAAAAGAGACAAATCCATAGCATTAAAGGCTAATCAAAAAAATCACAAGACTCAGAGAAAAAGAAGTTCTTCGTCAAAAACATTAAAGATCGAGGAAGTCAAGAAAGATGATACCAGTGAGTCTGATCATGATTCAAGTGAAGATGATGACGAGTTATCTTTCATTTCGAGGAAGATCAGAAGGATGTGGAAAAAGAAAGCAAAAGGAAGCAAAAATTTTTCTTTTAAGAAAAATAGCAAAGAAGACGTTAAGAATGAGAAGACCTCTATCATTTACTATGAGCGCAACAAACCAGGACACTACAAGTCTGAATGTCCGTTGCTGAAAAGAGAATCGAAGAAAAATAAAGGATATAAAAAGAATATGATGGCAACTTGGGAAGATTTAGATTCATCTAAATCTAATTCTGATTTAGAAGCATCAGAACAAGCAAATATATGCTTGATAGCTGAAAAAGAAAGTGACGAGGAGGTAACTTCTAACTTTAATGAACTTCAAGAGGCATATTTAGAATTGTTAGAAAATTCATATAATATACTGAAACAGTATAAATCCCTAAAAAGAAAGTTTGTTGAAAAATTAAGAAACATGAAAGTGTTAGAAAAAGAAAACGTCTGTCTTAAGAAACAAGTAGACGTTATGAAAAAAGTTTCTGTTAATAGATCTGAGGAAACTAGTCAGTTGAAACATAGGATTAATTCTCTATCAGAAAATTTATCAACTTTTACTGAAAGTATGAAAAGAATGAATGATATGATCAGTAATTATCAAAACCCTAATGACATGAGTGGTCTAGGGTTTATTAAGAGTAATACTAGTTACAAAAAGAAGGTTGTTACTAGAAAGAAACTTCATCAATCTTCTTATCATTCTATGAATGTTTATAAAACTAACCCTCAAGGACCCAAGAAAATTTGGGTACCTAAAAAGAACATAATATTTATTGCAGATCTTCTTCCTTGGAAAAAGCAGTCAGCACCAATGGTATTTGGACAGTGGATGCTCGCGACATAAGACGGGAAGAAGGTCTATGTTCCTAGATCTTCAAGATAAGAAGGGAGGATCAGTAACTTTTGGAGACAACCAGCAAGGCAAAATCGTTGGAATCGGTAAAGTCTGCAAAGATTCCTTTGCATGTATTGATAATGTTATGCTAGTTAAAGGTTTAAAACATATTTTGATTAGTGTAAGTCAATTATGTGATTCTGGTTTTGAAGTATCCTTTAATCAAAATTCTTGTGTAGTCAAAAATAAGGACAGATCTATATTCTTTTCTGCCAAAAGACAAAACAATCTTTATAAAATCAATTTAGAAGATTTGCAAACTCAAAATATTTCTTGTTTTTTATCAACAGATGAAGAAAAACTGATTTGGCATAAAAAGCTAGGTCATGTTAGTTTTAAACATATTTTCAAGTTGATTAAACATGATTTGGTGACAGGTTTACCAAAAATAAGTTTTAACAAGGAGTTCTTTTGTGAAAGTTGTCATAAAGGAAAACAGGTTAAAACATCTTTTTCTTCTAAAAACATTGTAACTTCATCTAGACCTCTAGAGTTATTAATATAGATTTATTTGGTCTAACTAGGTCATCAAGTCTTGGCGGAAAGAAGTATGGTCTCGTAATTGTTAATGACTTCACTGATTTTGTTGGATATTATTTTTGTCACATAAAGATGATTCTTTTAAGTGTTTTAAAGTTCTTTCCAAAAAGTTACAA
>JAOQML010036515.1:0-10925 GCA_027568935.1 Erythroxylum urbanii | reverse complement strand
ATTTGAAATGGGCCCAAGTGGCTAATAAAAGTTTCTGTTGATTACATTATTTTATATCAAATGGTTATTGATTTTCTGCACTTTATATTTATGGTTTTAAAAAAAAACTATACCGACTTTTGATTGTTTAGTGATGTGGCACACCGCCCTCGCGGGGCACGGACTCAGATATCACTATCGATATCGGGTTCGGGTCCAGCGGGAGTGAGGTGTTACATTATTGTTACTTTATTTGTGATCTAATTTATGAAGTATTATGTGGCCTTATGCCTATATTTCAATTCTTACCTATAATGTTTTTAACTTATTAGATTGAACTATGATGATGATTAGGAGTGGAATGATGGAAAGAAAATGTTTGTGGGTATCGTTCATTGTAAGTAAACCCTCAGGAGACTGTAACTCCTCCATTATGGATGCATAGTTGTTTAAAGGTTGTGGCATATGCTAAATGCCACCATACACTTTTAAAAGTGGAATCAATATCTTGTTTACAGATTTAGTATTTAGTTTTCTTTTTCTTTTTTGCTTGGGGACAAGCAATGGTTCAAGTGTGGGGAAATTTGATAAGTCAAATTATTTAATATGATTTTGGGATGAATTGGAACTAATTTGACTTATCTTCATGTGAATTGTATACTTTATTTGGTTAATTCTTACACATTAACTTTATTGCTTAATAGGTACAATTGGAGAGATTTTGGGGCAAAAGACATAGCTTTAGTTGTGGATGTCAGATTAAGGCAGTTCAAGTACGCTTTCAAAGAAGACTCTGAGCTCTAAAACTTTTGTGAAGACCCTAAGGAGAGATTTGGCCTTCTGAAGGGTCCAAAGTGCTCATTTCTAAAGATGCTCGGTGTATGTCCGCCTAGTAGACATCATGTCTCTCCAAACGGACATGAGCGGAGAAGGAAGGTTGAAAAACCCATGAATGTCTACTTAACGAACATTCACTATACAAAACTACTCCAGAGACCTAAGAAAGTCTGCCTAATAGACATCATGTCCGTCTAACGAACTTTGACGGCACAAATATGATATTTATTCCCCTGTTTAGTAAAAACTAGGTTTCTTTGACCCAAAGACAATATATATACTCATTTTGAAGACTTAAATAGGACTCTGGCATTGAAAATGAGGAAAAGAGATTGGAGGCTCCCAAAATAGGAAAAGAAGAGGAAGAAGGAGGATTGCATCAAGATTGGAAGCAAGCTTGTTTTATCTTCTCTCTCTACCCTATCTTGAATGTTGATAATTTCTATGTATTTTGATTCTTTTATCATATGCTGGAACTAAAACCCATTTAGGGTTAGGGATGTAGCCTATTTTGGGGATTGATTGATGTTTTATGGATTGATTAATGTTAAATGAAAGTTCTTGGGTTATATTTATCTTTCTTGAACTTCATTGTTGTTTCTATGCTTGATCACGATATATGCAATCTTAGGAATCATATGATGGACTAAGAGGTGAAGTATGATTTGTGCATTAGGAAGATAAACACATTAGATTTAGAGATAAAGATATCCTAAACTAGTGTGAGATAACTTAGGGTTGCTTGGTCTTAATGAATTTGACTAGTTAGATTTCACATTGAGAGATGGTAATTAACTAGTTGGGTATTTTTGTAATCTCTTAAATTGGTGAATCCTGAAGTCCCAAGTCTAAGCCATCAAATTTCTGTTGTTTGTTTATTTACGTTCTTCACCATTTCTTGTTTGCTCTAATCCAATCATCATTTAAATTTCTTGTAATTTTGGTTCAAGTAATTAGGTTTAATTTAGTTGTGAGTATTTTAATCCTCATGGGATAAGACCTTGGAATACTTGATTTGTAGGTACTAGAAATGACTATGTGCACTTGCAGATTTTGTCGACCACTTTTCATGGGCCCATCATTTGATTTTATTGTTGTATGAAGTCTTGACAAAGATGAAATCTAGAAAACCTGTATAAAAATTGAAGCTTATATTTTGTAGGGCCTCATTGAAAATATACTATATATATTATTATTATCCATAGTTATTTTATGTTTATATATAGAACTCATAAATATTTCGGTTTTGACAAATTAGCCCAATTTTATTAAATTGTATGATTTAAATCATTGTTTGATTTTAAATTCATGTATATAGTTTTAAATATATGATATTGATGCATGATTAATAAATTTTAAAGGATTATGTTGAACCTTTATTATTCATATTTTGCATAAAATAAGGAATCGTGTGATCAATATAACTTTAATTAATTGAAGATTAGCCATAGCATCTTTGATTAAGAAAAAATTATATATTAAGTGTTATGCATTACATCTAGTAAAATGACACAAATTGTAATTAATCATAATCAAATATAATAAATTTTATCCTACAAGAAGATTTATTATATTTGCATGGTTAATTAGGATGGAATAGTAAATTGTCTTTTTCTTAATTTACCCACAAGTATTAAGAAAAAGAATATAATTTAGTAGTTTCATCATAAAGGTTATGTATGAATCTTTAATTAAAGCTTAGCCCATAGGCAGTTTTAATTGTCATATGATTCACATTTGAAATATGATTGCATGTTTTAACATTGGTAAAGCATTATACATCTTTCTTTGCTTCAATGAATTTAGTGATATAAGCATGTTTATCTGAATTTTGTGCAGTTATTCATTCTGTGAATTTTTTTTATATTCAATTTGATATTTCCGAATTGAATGGTGATAACTATAAAATATGGAAAGAGAGGATTCTCCTCCAATTAGGGTGTATAGATACTGATTATGCTATATGAAAAGATCAAGTACTTATACCTACTGAAATTAACACTCAGGCTAAAATAGCTCTTTATGAACGTTGGGAGCGATCTAATCGCCTCAACATGATGTATATAAAGACCAAAATTCATCCTAGTATTCGTGGTTCTATTAAAGAGTGTGATCATGTTAGGGATCTAATGAAGGCTATTAATGAACAGTTTGAGTCTTCAGATAAGGCCCTAGCTAGCACCTTAATGACCAAGTTATCATCAATGAAGCTCACAAGTGTTAGAGGTGTACGTGAGCACATCATGCGAATAAGGGACATTGTAGCTCAGCTAAGGTCTCTTTAGATTGAGATGTTTGAGTCTTTCCTTGTGCATTACATTCTTAATTCCCTTGTACCTTAATATGTATGCTTTAAAATCTCTTACAACAGACATAAGGATAAATGGTCTATCAATGAACTACACTGAGAGTACATATGGCCATAGAAGGAAGGAATAGAGGGAAAGCTAGATAAAAAGGAAAGGGTAAAATACCAGTCCGTATTGAGATCAAAAAAGATTTCAATCCCAAGTGCCACTTCTGCAAAAAGAAAGGGCATATAAAGAAGGATTGTGCCAAATTTAAGGCTTGGCTTATAAAGAAAGGTATTTCAATCTCAATTGTTTGTTATGAATCTAATATGGTTGATGTTCTTCATAACGTTTGGTGGATTGATTCTAGTTCTATAATCCATATTTCTAATACCTTGTAGGGTTTTCTAAACCAAAAAAAGCCAGTGGGCAGTGAACAATGTATCTATTCAGGCAACAAGATGCGTTCATATGTGGAAGATGTTGGGACATGCAAATTAGTTTGGATTTGTTCTGAATTTGAAAAGAAAATTTTATATTCCAAATTTTTCTAAAAATTTGATTTCAGTTTCAAGGCTTATACCTTTGGGATATTCCTTTAACTTTTCAAATACATCATTTAATTTATATCATGGATCTAATCTTTTTGGAAATAGTACAATGATTGATGGTCTTTTCCAAATTAATTTACAAGAAAATGTTTTTAACAATAAAATGCATGTCCATAGTAATGCTAGTATTAAAATATGTGTTATGAATGAACAATCCTCTATGTTGTGGCACAGAAGATTGGGATATATTTCCCTTGAAAAAATTTAAAAATTAGTGAATGATGGAGTAGTTAATACTCTAGATTTTACTGACTTTGATGTTTGTGTGGACTACATAAAGGGAAAGCAGACCAACATGAAAAAGAAAGGTGCCAAGAGGAGTTTAAACATATTAGAGATCATACATACAGACATTTGTAGTCCATAAATGGACTTGTATGGTCAGAAATACTTCATCTTATTTATAAATGATTACTCGCGATATATATGCCTCTACTTGCTTCATAACAAGAACGAAGCATTAGATGCCTTTCAGGTATTTAAAATCAAAGTAGAGAGACAATGCGGTAAGTAAATAAAGATCGTGAAATCAAATAGAGGTAGAGAATTTTATGGTAGATACACTGAGGGTGGATAAGCACCTGGTACATTTACAAAGTTTCTTCAGGAGCATGGGATAATAGCTTAGTACACCATGCTTGGGTCTGTAGACCATAATGGTATAGAAAAAAGAAGAAACCAAACATTATTAGACATAGTGCAGAGTATGCTTAGCAGCTCTAAACTTATTAAATCCTTATGGACCAAAGCTCTTAAAACGGCAGTGTATATATTAAATTGAGTTCCAACTAAGGCTATTTCTAAAACACCTTTTGAGTTATGGAAAGGTTGAAAACTTAGTTTGTGACATATACGCAATTGGGGATGCCCATCTGAAGTAAGAGTTTATAATCCACAAGAAAAGAAACTGGATCCAAGGACTATAAGTGGGTATTTCATTGGATATGCTGAAAGGTACAAAGGGTATAGATTTTATTATCCATCTCATAGTACTAGGTTTGTGGAATTAAGAAATGCAAAGTTTCTTAAGAATGACATAATCAGTGGGAGTGATCAATCTCAGGACTTAGCTCTTGAGAAGGATCATTGTGAAATACAAACTCGTACTTCAAGTAATAGATTGATTGTCATTCATATAATCCCTCAAAGTCAAATGGGTGTTGAACAACTAATCATTGAAGCTCCACAAGCTGCTAATGATAATCTAATAGATCCGATTGTTTAGCAATCACCAGAGGTTGTTGAGCAACCAGTTGTATACGCTCCTCTTCAGGAGGGCGCTAATACAACATTAAGAAGATCAACTAAAAAGAAGAAATCAGTAATATGTATTTATGAGAAGCTGACTATCATATTGGAGCCAAAAATGAGCTTGAAACGTTTTCACAAGCCATGAGTTGCAATGAATCTCAATTGTGGTACAATGCCATGGTAAATGAGATGAATTCTATGGCATCTAACAAAGTCTGGGATCTTGTCGATTTGCCTCATGGTGCAAACACCATTGGATGTAAATGGGTCTTCAAGACAAAAAAAGGACTCATTAGGCAACATTAAAAGATATAAATCTAGACTTTTTGCCAAAGGATTTACTCAATAAGAAGGAATCGATTATACAGAGACCTTTTCTCCTGTATCTTAAAAAGATTCCTTACGAGTGATTATGGCATTGGTTGCCCATTTTGATCCCGAACTACATCAAATGGATGTGAAAACAACGTTCCTAAATGGAGACCTAAAGGAGTGATGGTGAACTCTTGGTGTGTAAGCTTAAGAAATCCATATATGGATTGAAACAAGTCTCCCGTCAATGTTATTTGAAATTTCATGATATTATCTCTTCATATGGTTTTGTAGAGAATATCATAGATCAATGCATATATCAAAAAGTTAATGGGAGTAAACCTTGTTTCCTTGTTCTATATGTGGATGATATTTTACTTGCCACCAATGACAAGGGGTTGCTATATAAGGTGAAACAGTTTCTTTCTAAGAATTTTGATATAAAGGATATGGTTGAGGTATCTTATGTCATTGGCATTAAGATCCATAAGAACAGATCTCAATACATTTTAGGTGTATCCCAAGAAACCTATATCAATAAGGTCTTAGAAAGATTTTGCATGAAAGATTGTTGACCGAGTATAGAACCTATTGTGAACTGTGATAGGTTCAGTTTGAACCGATGCCCGAAAAATGAGCTTGAAGGGGAACAAATGAAAAATATTTCATTTGCTTCTGCAGTAGGGAGCCTAACGTATGCTTAGGTTTGTACACAGGGGCGGAGCCACATGGGGACAAGCCCCCGTGCTAGCGGGGGCTTGTCCCTGGCCAAGTCCCTGGTTGTGTAAATTGTAAAAAAAAGTCTGCACTAATCATGCAATTTTGTTAAAAGTAACCCATAAATTCATCGGGCCCATATAGGAACATCATCCGCCGTAGTGCGTTAGTGAGAACCAGTTTGAATGGCGCTAATGCTGCATTGCTGCTACATACACTAGACCAGACTATACTAGTTAGACTCCAAGAGCCAAAATCCAAAAGGCATGAACCATCAAACGTGCGGATGTCTCCTGTCTAAGAACTTGCATGCATGTGTGGGGGCTTGTCCCTGGCCAAGCCCCTGCACTAGCACTGATTGACATGGACAAAGCAAAGTGCAGATCAAGTAACAAAACATAAACAAATACTAAGTTCATTCATTTAAACAACCGAGTGAAACAAAAAACGGAATTCTACGAACTAAAACAGACCAATCAAGCGAAACATAAAGCAGAACAACTCAACCAATCTTACCCGTCTCGAAAATGGATAACTTAGTTTCCTAAGCAACACAAACTCCGTTAGTTTCTGCATTTACATTCCTGCAACAACATCAACAGTCTTGATCAATCTTTGTGATAAAAGACAGCAGTAAAACAAAGTCAATTATTATTGTCATTATTATTACTATTAAATTTCTTATATTGAATTAAGGTTGAATTTGCCGGAAGTCTTCGCTGCCAGTCCATCGCTGTCCAATCAGCCCCGGCTTCAGAAAATTTCTGGCTCCGCCACTGTTTGTACAAGACCTGACATTACATTTGTTGTTGAAATGTTGAGAAGATATCAAAGTAACCGAGGTATAGACCACTGGAGAGCTGCCAAAAAAGGTGATGAGATACCTTCAAGAGATCAATATTACATGTTTATGTATAGACAAACTGATAATCTCGAAGTAGTTGGCTACTCAGATTCGGACTTTGCTGGTTGTGTTGATTCACAAAAGTCAACATCTAGATATGTGTTTATGTTTGCTAGTGGAGCCGTATCCTGGAGGAGTTCAAAGCATACTTTAACTACTACTTCTACTATAGAGGCTAAGTTTGTTTCTTGTTTTGAGGCTACCTCACGTGGTGTATGGTTAAAGAGTTTCATATAAGGGCTTAGAATTGTGAGTTCCATTTCTAAGCCATTGAGAATGTACTATGACAATTCAGTTGCAATTTTCTTGGCAAAAAATAACAAGAGTAGTAGTCGAAGTAAGTATATCAACATTAAGTATTTGGCCATTAGGGAACGTGTCAAAGAGAACATAGTGTTTATTCAACACATTAGCACTGAATTAATAATTGTTGATACTTTAACAAAAGGCATGCCACCAAAGAGTTTTAAGGATCATGTTGCTATAATGGGTCTCGATTCCATTATGTGATTTATTATATGTACTTTCACAAAACTCTTATTAATTTTTTTGTTTTCTCATTATGGTGTACACATTTTTATTTTGAGAATTACAACTATTATAGACCTAGAATAAACATAAAAGTTTATTCATTTAGTTAAAGTGAAATAAGAAATAGGATGCATCGTGATACGTGGAAGATAATACTCACCTTTAGAGGACTTATTGCCATAATTCGTGCATTTTGTTTCTTTCATTACGTAGAGGTTTCATGACTTTTAACTTCTATCTACAACCCAAGTGGGAGACTCTTGTTCATTGGACCCAACGGTTGCACCATTTACGATGGGTCGTGTATGTTGGATTTTGTTGAAACCTCACGTATGTTCACTACTTGTTTTGATGGAAAACAGCAAGGAATACAGATTTTATGAAAGGGGGTATTGGGTCCTTAAGCTTGACATTTTTCTGATACATCATCTTATTGAATTTATTAAAAGCGTAGAAGAGTCCTCTCACTTATTTGAATATCTCAACATCAACGGCAAAAGGTATGAGATCTAAATTCCATATTTGCATTTTGTTTATTGTAATATTGTAATAGACATGTCATGTCTAACATACTAGACTTGTGAATATTCATAAGTATGTCTTTTGATATTTAAGAGTTTAATATATATAATTATGTGTTAATGTATGTTCTTGGAATATCAAGAATCTGAATATAAATATTTAGTTAGTCTTTTATATATGTAATCGTTAATTATTGTATGTAAAGTAAGTAAAACTTATAATGTGGTGTTATCATAATAAAAGTTTGCGTTGATTAACATTCTTCCTCTTCTCGTAATTCTTTTTAAGAAAATACTTGCTACTACTGCTTTTTTATCGAACAAATAGGTATCTCAGTCGGTTTAGATTTGAGAAGCCAAGAAGAAAAATCATTGATGAAAAGAAGTCTCCATTAAAAATGTTTCTCTAAGTTCAAGATGATAGTGTTTTTCTAAGTTGACAAAAAACTTGTCCAGAAAGTTATTTGTAAGATTATCTTCCGTGTTTGTGTCCGTGAAGAGAAAAAAAAAACCGTCGAAAAGATGAGTCTCAAAGTAGGACTACACAAAAGTTACAAAAACACGAAGAGATCTTTAAAAGAGAAGAGGTTGAGAAGAGAACTTCCAAAACAAGACACAACGGTGTCTACAACAACAACCACAGTTTAAAAAGTCATGGAGTGTCAGAACTTCCAAAACAAGACACAACGGTGTCTACAACAACAACCACAGTTTAAAAAGTCATGGAGTGTCAATTGCAGTAATAGTTCCACCTAAGATCCTTTTTAAGGAATTACTTTCAAAGTTGAAATTGTCCTTAACTATTTATTATGTGAAAAATGTGGTTTAAAAATCAAAGAAATTTCGTGGGAAAAATTGATTGAATAGAGTGCACTCAACTTGAATATCAGGCAAAAAAAACAAAAAAGAGGAAGAAGAAGAAGAAGAAGAAAATGAAGTAGCTCTCTAAGTGATAAGGCATCAAAATTGTTCATATATCTCGCAAGTCTAATTCAATTCTGGTGATGGTTGTCAGTTATATTACTTGATTTAGGAATTTTGCCTCCAAAGCTATCTCTAACATAAGTCCTTTATGCATTGGGTTATTTACAGTAAAAATAAAAATATGAGATTTAGTCTAATTAGTTTTGGGGTCAAAGGTTCTTGAGTTTTAAATTATTATAAAAAAGTGATTCTAAATTTTTATCGAAGAAAAAGAATATCCTAAATCTTATATGAAAATTCAAAATTAGGGATCAAATGATTAATTGACTTTAATTTAAAATAAAATATAAAAATAAAAATTTGCTCTAAATGAGCCCATATTCCTTATTAAATATAAAAATTATATCTAAATAAAAAGTAAAATTTTATTTTTTTAATGGATCTACATACCTAATTAAAAGGTTCTATATCTTAATTATTAAAAAAATTGAATTTTAGAGAAGTGTAATTGGATTTTTGAAAAATTACATTTAATATCCCTTTATTTGAGTCTCTTTCATTCTGCTTATATTTTTATTGGGTCAAATTTTTAAAATCTATGAAAAAAATAATAACATATTTTTTTCCATCTGCCTCTATTACTTAATTTGATTTTGAAAATCAGCACTTGTGTTATAGTCCTGAAGTCTAAATGATTATTTTTTATAACATGCATTTAAAAAATGTAATATTACTTAACTAAACCACAACAAAAGTTTATAGGGTTCGTTAGTAAAGAAAACTCAAACTTTCATCAATTTTTCAATCATAGCCTGAACTTTAAGAAACAACAATAAAATATATAAATTTTTAATTTTTTTTCAATTCTATCCCAAACTTTAAAAAGTAGCAATAAAATGTTCAAACTTTCGATTTTCTTCAATTTTACCCTGACATTATCTGTTACTCTCCTGATGCTCTCAACCTTTTGTTTTCTGTTTATTCTTCCGACGTCCAAAACTACTCTCGTATTACAACGTACTGCACTAGTAAGTTCTTCGTTTTTAGTTCATTCTCCTTATGTCTTTATTGTGAGGGCATCGGGACTGCATAATCTGAAAATCAAAGGATGAGGGCGTCAAGACAACAAACTGAAAATGAAAGAAAAAACTGAAATCAAAGTATAAGGTCGTCGAGGCTACTTAATCTTATTTGGGTCATTTTAAACAACGACGTTATTTTAATTATGTGATTAAACGACATTATTTTATTGATATTCATTTGTTGTGTTAATTTTAACTGCCGTATATTAATAATTAAGGTTTTTGAAGCAAGTGGCAAGTCACGTCAGCAATCTTAACGGAAACACTAATGTTAAGCTAGAATTGAAAAAAAACTTAAAAGTTTGCACATTTTATTACAACTTTTTGAGGTTCAGGCTAAAATTGGAAAAAAATTTAAAAGTTTAAGTATTTTATTACTACTTTTTAAAGTTTGGAATATAATTAAAATTTTGATAACAAATTAGATTTTTTTTAATTAACCCAAGTTTATATAAATGTTAGAATAACCCACAAACTCATTCCATGCAGCAAGTTGGGATTAGGCCTGCAATAGACGTTATCTCCTTGAATTTGGGCTTAATCTAACTTTCTGATGGGCTTTTCCTTCAATATAATTTATGAACTAGTCAAGAAAAAAGTCTAAAGTCAACGTAACTAACCCACGACATTTTTATTTTATGGGGTCTGAGAAAGGTCCTAATGTGTATAATCTTTCTTTTATTTTTTCACATAGTCTGTTTTCGTAACTTGAACTCATAATTTTATATATACAACAAACAATACATTTAGCGATATTTTCTTTTGTGACATTAAAAAAATCGTCTCCCAAAATCACCATATTGCAACAATTTTACAAAATCGTTATTAAAATTAAACATTTAGTGACCAAACAAAAACGCGTTACAAAACGGAAAATATTTTGCGACGAATAATAGAAATTATTATTATTTAAAAATTATATCACCAATATTAATTATAAAATGAATCATTTTTATATTTTAAAC
>JAOQML010036498.1:0-10925 GCA_027568935.1 Erythroxylum urbanii | reverse complement strand
CTGAAAAGGGTAAATAAGTTAACAATTAGGTCTCAATTAAGTTGTATATTTAGTTCAAAGCCCCTAGATATATATTTTACATGTTAATGATTTGTTATAACTTGATTGTGTTCAAGATTAAATTCATTTCATAAAAATCAAAGCCATTGCCTCATTATTGCATTACGTGTGTTGTGTGTTTTTGTTTTGTTTGCTTGAGGACAAGCAAATGCTTAAGTGTGGGGATGTTGATAGTTTTCATTTGCATGATATTTTAGGGTTGAATTTGTTATTTATTTAGTGTGAATTTGAGTGGTTTGTCTGCATTTATGGTGTAATTATGTTAATTTATGTGTTTTAGTGATTTTATGGGTTAGATTAAGTCTTTGAGCTTAAATGTTATGTTTTAAGGTGTCGTGATGTGATTCTTAGTGTTTCAGGGTAAACAGGAAAGAACGACGAAGATCCAGGACTTTTAGCCCAAAGCCATAAGCCACAATTATACACAGCAGGTCACGATCGTGATAAAGAGCGTCAAGTCAAGCCACAATTGTGCACATTGGGCCACGATTGTGACAAAAAGGTTAAACAGTAGGCCACAATTATGGCAGGTAGGGCCACAATCGTGCCCTATGTCGGACTGATAGAAAAACTCAATTGTCGTGAGATTTGTGGACCGTTTCGACCCCAACTTTGACCTAGGGCTTCCATAAAATAAATAGAACATGACGTGACAGTCGCAGAGGAGTTTTGGGAGAGCGGAGAGAGTTGTGCAAAAGAGCATCATTCCGTCAATTCCAAGAAAAACCTAGAGAGTGATCAAGAGATTGAGGAAGGAGACGAAGGAAGAGAGACATGGAGATAAGTTTGACGCAAAGTACTTCCTGGAACAGGTGGTTTCCCGCAGTTGCTGCCTCTGAGATCTGCTTCTACAGTATTTCTTATTTTTATTTTGATTTTATGGATGTATAAAATTGAGATATTTATTAGAAATAATGTTGTTGAATGTTGATCTACTGTCTATACTCACCTTCGGGTTTTTTAGTTCTTAAGATTACTAAAGTTTATTTGATTGTGTTTCTTTCGAATTAATTGTGATTCAAATTTTTTTCTTAATAACTTGGCGATAAACTGAGAGGGTGAGCTAGGTAAAATTCATCGATTTGGGCTAACGAGAGTTAGGTGAATCGATAGGTAGAGAATTGAATCAAATCGGTAGAGTCGTGTGACAAGAGATCGAGCATAGATTCCCAGTAGGTTTTTAGACAACTTAGATTTAATTTAGGTTTATCATAATTTGAGAGATCGCAATTCCATAATTTGAATTAGGGATCATGAATTAGGGTTAAGAATTATAACTCGAGAGAGAGTAATTCTCCCGTTAAGTCGAAAATTATATAATTGGTTAGATTTTCTTTAGTTTCGAGTTAAATCCCCCTTTCTCTCAATTGGCTATTTCTAGGTTGATTTCGGATTGTTATTTGAGTCTCTATTTTGTGACTTTTCTACACTTTAAATTTTCATATTTGATTATTGATTGATTTAATTTTTGCATTAGTTAATTATTTAGAATTATTGTAGTTTAGGGTGACCTTAGATTTAGGACTAGTTAGCGTTCCTCGTGGGATCGATACCTTAGGTGCTGCGTGAACGACTCGTGCGCTTGTAAAATTTACCAAGTTTTAAAAAATAATAAAACTTAGCGCGTATAACCTTGCAAACATCTCACCCTTTGTGATACGGGAGTTTAGGCTTGTAGGGTGGTGGTGGTACATATGGCCTCTCTTCTTCTTTCTCTTCTTCTATCTCCTTGCTTTTCTCCTTTGTTTGACTCTCCTTTTGTACACTTGGCTCCTCCAATTGCTTGCCACTCTAAAGTGTAATGGCCTTGAGTTATTCCTTTGGGTTGGCTTTAGTGTTGCTTGATAGGCTACCTGCATTTCTAAAAGACAAAGTAGTAGCAAGTTAACCTACCTGAACCTCTAAGTTGTGGATAGAGGAAGCATGGTTCTTCAAGATTTGGTCAAATTTAGCGTCCTTGCTCACAAACATCTGCTTTTAGTTCTCTTCCTACCTTTTTGACTTTCCTTTTGGCTTGAGAATTTGGATCCCAATATTTCCATTAACTTATCAATTTCACTCTCCAAAGACCCAAGACAGTATTTGGGTGGTCCTTATGGTTTTGTTCGGCCACTTGCATTATTTGTAGTTTAAGAAAATTTTGAGTGGTTTTTCTACCCCAAATTATAAGTGTTAGAGTATGGATTGTTACCTAGATGTGATTGGCCCAAGTAATTTACCTGTTCTGTGCTACTAGCTCCTAATAGTAAGCATTCTACTGTGCAATGATTGTCCTGCTAACATAACTCACAGTAG
Organism: Erythroxylum urbanii; assembly: GCA_027568935.1. Classification (NCBI taxonomy): domain Eukaryota; kingdom Viridiplantae; phylum Streptophyta; class Magnoliopsida; order Malpighiales; family Erythroxylaceae; genus Erythroxylum; species Erythroxylum urbanii. The sequence goes on along the minus strand of JAOQML010036498.1, from coordinate 8,570 downwards.
ACGTATATGGCTTTGGCTGTGGATAAAGAAGCTCCTTGCATATTGTTCAACTACTTAGTGAGGGCAGTGATCTGAGCTTGCGAGGTTGTGGCAGAATCAATTGGAATTATGCCCTTTTGTTCCGTTATGCCTTGCCTACTCCTTTCGTTTGACCACATGTAACTATTACTTTCCAACTCCTCTAAAAGATCATGAGATACCTCAATGATTTTCCTCATCAACAACCATCCAGCAACTGTATCTATTATCCCTCCCTCTTATAGTCTAATTCACACTATTATAGATATCTGTAGTAAGAACTCCCTTGGAAGGTTGTGGTGTGGGCAACTTCTTTGCAACTCTTTAAACCTCTCCCAAGCTTCATATTATGACTCCCTATTATGTTGCTAAAAGTTTGTAATTTCCTTGATAATTCATGTAGTCTTTGTTAATGGGAAGTACTTGATAAGGAAGTCTTGGGCTACTTACCCACATGTAGTAATCTGAGATGCATTAAGTGAGCTGTACCATGCCTTGGGTTGATCTCTCAAAGTGAATGGAAATAATCTAAGCCTCACAATATCATTAAACATCTTTTAGAATCTAAAAGTGTCGTATATCTCCAAAAAGTTTGCTAGGTGGGCATTGGGATCTTCAGTTAATAACCCATAGAATTGAACAATGTTCTAGAGTATGTTTAGGATTGTCGGCTTGATTTCAAAATTGTTTGTTATGACTGCAAGCCTTGTAACTCCTTGTGGAATAAATCCACGCCTTATAAAATCCATCAATGTTCTTTCGGCCCCTCATTGTTCTCTCGGCCCCTCATTGTTCTCCTTCTTCCTCCGTATTTGTTTGATGATTTTCTTAGCACTTTGCTTTCCTTAACCTCCTCTCCTATCTTGTAATATCAGAAAATTCTTCTTTAAAAGCTTCGTCAGACCTTCTAGAGCTCCTTGTGTTCATGCACTTGCAAATACACAAAGAAAAGTATCAAACACTCTCAAATGAAAGTTACCTAAACTAAAAAATATACTAAACAAAAAATCCTTAACAACGGCGTCAAAAACTTGTTGAATGCAAAACCAATTCACTAGTTTTACGTTCAAAACTGCAAGTATATGGGGTGCAAGTTATAGTAAAGAACATATTTTGATCCCTCAGAGATTGTGTTTAGACACTACTCAATTTAGGCTACCTCATTTGAAAACAAAATTTAATGAATATAAACTAAAAAATTAAACTAAATCAAACAACTAACAATGAACAAATGATAAAGCAAAAGTACAGAAACTTGGAATTCAAGATTTAACAATTAGAGATCACTTTTTCCTTATCTTGTCTCCCTCCTACCTTGTTAATTGAATTGTGACTCACTTAAGATGTCCTAATGTATTAACTACCCTCTCTTAAGGTGTAATTAATTATCCCTAGCCAAATTAAATGGAAATGATTAAGCAATCTCTCAATCTACATAATCAGTCCACCAATTCAACTAGTTATGAAGTTATCCTATAGGTAATATACTAATTAGCCAAGATCACTCTTTGACTAATCAATTAACTTGATGAATGTAGGTCTATAAAGTGTTAATTCTCATTGTACAGCCCTACACAATTTACCCAACTCAATTTCTCAATATATTTCAAGGTATAAGCTCAACATTCATCAAAAGCATCATTTATTCAAATCAACAAAGTAGGAGTTCAACAAGTGGTTCAAAACTAATCTCTAAAAATAACTCAGCCACTCATAATTTCATTAACATCCCCAACAAAAAGAAAATCCATAATAAATATGCTAGAAGAGAAAAATGAAATAAGAACTAAATGAACCAAGCTCCTCCTCTTCTTTGCTCAAATCTGGAAAATTTGGAGTTAGTGTGCTCTTTACTCAATTTGGAATGAAAATCTTGATTCTGTACCTCTCTTTAGGCTCTAAATTCTTTTCGTAGCTCAAGGAGGCAAGTTCTCATGACACCTCCTCGGCGCTAGGGATTTTTTCCATTATATAGTCATAAGAACCTAAAAATAAGTGAAACCTGCGTATCTCTTCAAGTTAGGGATCCCACAATCATGGGAATTAGTATAAATCCCACAATCATGGGTTCTTGTCTTACAACTCCTCCACTTCTGTTTTCCTCTCTTGGTCCTTAGCTCAGTCACAAAGGTGGCCACCCTTCATTCCTACACCAAAATGATCAATTCTTACCCTAAATTAACATCAAACATAAAATAACAGCCATGTAGATCAAACTAAACAAAAACATACAAAATAAGTGCTAAAACAAAGCAATAATAACCTATTATGGAAGAAACACATGCTAAATACTTAGAAAAACACACACTAATGCATAACTATCAAGTCATCTTCAGCACAGGAGGATAACCGCATTCTAAAGTCAGTAAGTGCTTCCATAAATCAACCACTATCCTAATCATTAGGGCCAGCAGAACCAGTGGAAGTGAGTTTTAATGTGGAATAAATAGCTCAGATTCTTGCTGCAGTAACGGGGTAGTCACGTGAAAGTGTGGAAGCATCTAGAGGCTCAATTGAACACGTCTATAAATTGGGTGCTAAGACTTTTGATGGGAGTGGAGATGTTGAGAGTGCACTCATATGTTTAGATTGGGTCATGAAGATATACAGATTTTTCGGATGCACAGATGAGTAGAGAGTTGAGTCCTCCACTTTCCTCCTTGAGGACAAGGCCAAAGATTGGTGGGAAGCCATTGAGAGATGACATCCAGATGGGATAACTTGGACAGAATTTCAAAGAGAGTTCACAGATAGATTCCACCCACAGAGTTAAGGATGCAAAGGTAGAGGAATTCTTCCTTTTGGAGCAAGGTTCAACATCAGTGATAGATTATGAGAAGAGATTTTCAGAACTTGTCAGAAGTGTTCTGTTTATTGCTGATAGTGAAGAGCATAAATGCAAGAGGTTTACTACACAATTAAGTCCTAGATTATGGATTCACCTATCATTGCCTTCATAGACACACTATGGGGAATTAGTTGAAGTTGCAATAAAAGTGGAGAGAAATACAACAACAATTACTCAGAGTTCAAGATCAGAACAAAAACGCAACGCACCAGTTAGTTCATCTTATGGTTCGATCAAGAAAAATAATTTAAGATGGAGTGGTGGTAAGAGGTTTAGTAGAGGCGGATTGTCCAGCAAGAGATCTTTTAGGTCACCCACTAGGCCTAGAGACTCCCGTGGTAGTAGGACCCCAGTGCTAGCGTGTGTTACAAATGGGAAAAGACATTTAGGTAAGTGTTGGATGAATATGACAGGTTGCTTCCATTGTGGTCTGGAGGGTCATTTCATCATAGATTGTCTGTAGTTAGTCACTGCAAAGAAGTTAGTGGTTGGATCTTCAACACCTCCACAAGCTAAAGTGGGTTATAGATAAAGCGGTCGAGGTTATCAGACCAGAGGGTCAGGTTGTATTAGAACTGGCAGAGGTTATGTGGGTAGGGGAGTAGCCCCTACAAGACAAACAGGTAGACCTCGTATACAAGCCCGAGTTTTTACAGTCACTCAGTAAGAGGCCGATGCCACACTAGAGGTAATCACTAGTATGATTACTATTTTGATCATGATGCATATGCTTTAATAGATCCTAGTACTGTACATTCTTTCATGTTTATAGATTTTTTTGCAAAATTGAGTGTTGAGCCTCAGTTATTAGATATTGGGGTAGTAGTTTCCATTTTAGCTGGGAACTTACTATTTGCTGAAAGAGTATTCGTAGATAGTAAAATTCTAATTGGAGGTAAGGAATTCCCAATAAACCTTATCATATTGGATATTTGAGAGTTTAATGTTATTCTCATAATGGATTGGTTATCCACACATCATGCGGTGGTAGATTGTTTTAAAAAGGAGGTTAGGCTGAGTTGATTAGGGAAACCAGAGGTGATATTTCTTGAGTTATAAAAGTTCTTTCCACTAGTATTGTGACCGCTATGGTAGCTAATAGAATGCTATGTAAAGGATGCCAGGGATATCTGGCTTATATGATTGAACAGAATAATAATGAGATTCAACTTAGAGATATTACGATGGTCAAGGATTTTTTTGACATATTTCTGGAGGATCTTCCAAGATTACCCCTAGATAGGGTAATAGAGTTTGAGATAGATATACCACCAAAAACCTAACCAATTTTAATTAATCCGTACATAATGGCTCCAGCAGAGTTAAAGGAATTGAAAGTGTAAATGGAAGAATTGTTAGAAAAGGGTTTTGTGAGACCCGGCACTCCTCCATAGGGGCTCCAGTCTTATTTGTGAAAAAGAAGGATGGGAGTTTAAGGTTGTGTATCGACTACAGACAACTAAATAGAGTCACAGTTCGTAACCAATATCCACTCCCAAGGATTGATGATTTGTTCGAACAACTATAGGAATCCAAGATGTATTTAAAGATTGATCTAAGATTAGGTTATCATCATTTGAAAGTCGCAGCAAAGATGTTTCGAAAACTACCTTTAAGAAGAGGTACAGATATTATGAATTTTTAGTTATGCCCTTTTGATTAATGAATGCACCAGCTGCTTTTATGGATTTGATGAATAGGGTGTTTCGGGAGTACTTAGATAAGTTTGTGATAATTTTTATTGATGACATATTGGTGTACTCAAGAAGTCAAAAGGACCATGCAGAACACCTTCAGATTATACTTAACCTTACGAAAGCACCAGTTATACGTTAAATTCAATAAGTTCTAGTTTTGGCTTGATAAGGTTACTTTCTTAGTTCGTGTCATTTCTGTTGAGGGACTTAGTGTGGATCCCCAAAAGATTGAAGTTGTTACTAATTGGAGACCTCCTACCACTGTGACAGAAATTAAGAGCTTTCATATATTAGCAGGCTATTATAGGAAATTCGGTGAAGGATTTTCCAAAATAGCAAGTCCACTGACCAAGTTGATGCGAAAAGAGGAGAAATTTGAGTGGTCAGATGCTTGTCAATAAAGTTTTGATGAATTGAAAGAAAGGTTGACAACAACTCCTATACTCACATTAACAACGAGGATTGATGAATTTTTAGTGTATAGTGATGCCTCGAGATAAAGGATTAGGGTGTGTACTTATGCAGAATGATAAGGTTGTAGCCTATGTTTGTAGAAAATTAAAGAAGCATGAATAGAACTACCCTACCTTTGATTTAGAATTGGCATTTGAGAATATGGAGAAATTATTTGTATGATGTTCCCCGTAGGATTTTCACTAATCATAAGAGTCTGCAATATTTGTTTACTCAGAAAGAACTGAATATGAGGCAAAGGATGTGGTTAAAGTTAATAAAAGATTATGATTCTACAATAAAGTTCCATCCTAGAAAAGTTAATGTAGTGGTGGTAGATGCCTTAAGTAGGAGACATACCAGATCGATAGCAAAACTGAAGATGATATATCTTCCACTTCTAGTGGAAATGAGGTCTTTAGGAGTGAAATTGGATGTGACAAGTTCAGCAGCATTAATTGCCACCTTTCACGTTCGTCCCATCTTGGTGGATCAGATTAGAGAGAGACAGAAACAAGATCCACAGTTGATAAAATTGAAGACAGGAGTTGAGACTGGGTAGAGAATGGATCTTACTATCAAAGAAGATGGTATAGTGGTCAGAGGGCAACGATTAAGTGTGTCGGATGTAAAAGAATTAAAGAAAGAGATCTTAGAGGAAGCTCACTCCTCAACTTACGCTATGCATCCAGATAGCACAAAAATGTACCATAATCTCAAGGAACATTATTGTGAAGAGGGATGAAAAAGGAAATAGCATAGTTCGTTTCTAAGTGTCTAACATGTCAGCAAGTAAAAGAAGAACATCGAAAGCCTGCAGGATTAATGCAGCCCCTCCCTATCCCTAAACAGAAGTGGGAGAAGATTAGTATGGATTTTATTGTAAGACTTCCATAGAGTCAAAAGGGGCACGATGCTATATGGGTGATAGTGGACAGGTTATCAAATTCCACACATTTCCTTCCAATTAAGAATGATTATTGTTAAATCAGGAGGAATTTACGATAATTAATTTTGATGACAATCAAATAATAATAACGTTAGAAATAAATGAACTAGTTTAATGAGTGTGTTACGTGTACAGTAGAAATAAAAGACAGAAGAAGTAGAACACAGAAGAAATAGAAGACAGAAGAAGTAGAAGAAAGAAGAAATAGAAGACAGAGGAAGTAGAAGATAGAAGAAGTAAGAACACAGAAGAAGTAGAAGATAGAAGAAGTAGAAGAAAGAAGAAATAGAAGACAGAAGAAGTAAAAGCACAAAAGAAGCGTGAAATATAGAAGAAATAATACACATAAGAAATACACAGAAGAAGCGAAACACAGAAGAAGTAAAGACACAGAAGAAGCGAAATACAGAAGAAAACACAGACGATACAAAGTACAAGATACGCTAGTACATAGAGCAGTTAGTTAGTTGGAGTTAGTTACAGAACTCAACTAAATAGTGGTTATCAAGATTCAAAGAAGCAGTTAACAAAAATCAAGAAGCAGTTGGAGACTTAGACTATAAATACTGGTCGTAGTCGAAGACTAAACAACTTTTCGAGAAACCTTTGATCCTACAACTTTTGAGCGTTCAAGTTTATACTTAGAAAAGAAAAACTCTGTAGTGTGATACTGGAGAGCTAAACTTACTGTAACAATAGCTCACGATATCTTCTAGTGAGAGAAAGAAAAGGCTAAGAGCCTGGAGAGGCTAAGATAACTGAAAGAATAATTGGTGTAAGAGACCTAAAGAGGCTCGAGAAGAAAGAAAGAATACTTGTAATTTGTCGAAGTATAGTGAATACTCAGAAGAATTCTAAAGACTGGACGTAGCCCACGGTTTGGGGTGAACCAGTATAAAATTGCAGTGTCTACATTCTATCCCTCAACTTATTTTATTTTGTTTTTTAAACAAGTATATAGAAGTTATTTGTGATTTATCTATATAACAATTTTTGTATAACGTTTGTAATATTCTTTTAACAAGTTTGAGAAGTTCTTATCATAAAAATTAAAGATTTCGTATTCATGAAAAGAATACACAATTCAACCCCCCTTCTTGTGTATTTTGTAATTTCTATATTAACGTGTGATTTACTTCAATTATCCCTTAAACAAGTTAGCTCAGTTGTATGTGGATGAGATAGTGAGACTCTATGGTACGTCGATTTCTATTGTCTCTGATCATAACCCTAGGTTTATATAAAGATTTTGGCCCAGCTTATAAAAAGCCTTAAGTATATGCTTGAAGTTTAACACTGCCTTTCACCCTTAAACGAATGGTCAATCAAAGAGAACTATTTAAATACTTGAGGATATGCTTAGAACTTGTGTCATGGAGTTCAAAGGGAGTTGACACACACACCTACCATTGATAGAGTTTGCCTACAATAACAATTATCAAGCCAGCATTGGTATGGCCCCTTATAAGGCACTTTATGGAAGAAAATGCAGAACTCCAGTATGCCGGGATGAGGTAGGTGAAAGGAAACTGATAGGTCCTTAACTGCAAGTGACAACAGATAAAGTTCAAATTATTCGGGAATGATTAAAGATAGCTCAGGATAGACAAAAAAGCTATGCGGATAATCGCCGTAGGGATCTTGCATTTGAAATTGGAGATAAGGTATTTCTTAAGATTTTCCCTTAGAAAGGCATATTTGTAACATCCTGTTACCTATGTATACGGCTAGAACAATTATTTGTGAGACATTTATATGACTTAAGATAAATGAACGTTAGACATAAGTTATTTGTAACTTACATATTGTTTGGCACATTCATACAATTGTACATGCTTTCATTTGGCATTTCCAGGTAAGTATGACAAGTTGTGATTATGATAAATGGTGAATCAGTGAAGATAAATAGCATACGTGAGAGACAAGCAATGGACCAATGTATGATATTGTTTAAGTTAGGAAGACTCCAAGACAGTTTGTAATTATGACAAATGGTGAGTCAGTGGAGATAAATAGTACACGTGAGGGACATAGAATGGACTCATGTATTATATTGGTTAAGTTAGGAAGAATCTACCATAGTTTCGATTCCTTACTGAAACACTTCACATTGCAATTCTCTCTCCTGACCTTCATCACCGAATAGCGATCTAGCAGCTTTTATGGTGCTGATTTCTATTTCAGTGTTAGAGTACTTGCTAAGCGAGTAAGTGGTTGTAATGTTGTTTCCACTGTGTAAATAAGCATGTGCATGTGGGATATACATATCTGCATGAAAAGGGGTTCACGGTGTAGAGAATAGAAATGAGGGTTCTGGGTATTGGTTAAATTGAAAAGTGAACGCAGAAGAAAGGAAATGCAGAAATAATACACAAGTATAGATAGTCGTTTGTGATTTTGGCATTTATGTGAGTTTTGACTTTTTAAGCGATTTGGTGCTCTTGAGTTAAAAAGAGAGTAGTATAGATGATATTTTCATATTGGAAGTATAACAGCAATGAAAACGATGTATAGAACTTGTATAGGCATTGATGGGTGTCGAAACCACCAAAAATAAATTACCTACTCTAAAAGATTTGCAAATAGTGATGAGCAGGGTCGATCC
>JAOQML010036482.1:0-10926 GCA_027568935.1 Erythroxylum urbanii | reverse complement strand
CATTGAATTGGACAATCTTGCATTCATATTGTTCAATTATAAACAAAAATCATTGCATACACATCTTTTCCATCCATGTATTAGCTTACTATTTTATTTCTGTTTGTGCATTACTTTGCTTCTAGAATTGTTCTTATTTCGTTTCTTGTTAAGATTTACTTGTTCTTTCCAATTAATTTGTGTTGCTTGTTGTTTGCTTAGTTTTGCTGAATTTATTTTCGAAAAGTAACTTTAAAGACTTCACTTGAGTGGTAAAAGGCAAGAGTGTGTGAGCTTATTTGAGGGAGTCATTGCCGTGACTTAAACATGAAGGGAGTGGCATCATTTTGAGGGAAACACGTGAGGGAGTGTGTGAGGTTGTTTATTACTAACCTTGTTTTGCAGGTATATCATTTTATCTACAATGTCACAGGAAGATAGTAATGATGACAACCAAAGGGGATATGCAAATATTGCTTTCACTTTGAGAGCTATGCAGCAATAATTTGAGAGGTTCAATCTAGCCTTAACTGAGATTAGGGGATAGATGGATGAGCTTAGACAAGGAAGATATGAGGAACCTCATGGGAGGTGTGCAGGTATACGCCAGCAGCAACCACCACCTCGTAGACCACCACTTCGGTATGAACCAGAGAAGGAAGACTTTAAGGAGGAGGAAGAGTTTAAGGTATGCAGACCTAGGAGAGCTTAAAGAGTTGAGCTATTTAATAGGAAAGATGGAGACCTTAAATCCATCAAGATGTAGATCCCAGCCTTCAAGGGAAGGAATGATGCAAAGGCTTACCTAAAGTAGGAAAGGAAGGTGGACTTGGTTTTTAAGTGCCACAATTTTTTTGAAGATAAAAAGGTAAAGCTAGCTGCTGTTGAATTTATAGATTATCCACTAATATGGTGGGATCAGTTGGTGACATCCAGGAGGAGAAATAGAGAGATGTCAATTACTACTTGGAACGATATGAAGGCGTGCATGAGGAAGCGATTTGTGTCTTCTTACTATTACAGGGAGATGCATCAGAAACTTCAGAGACTCACTCAGGGATCTAAATCAGTGAAGGACTACCATAAGGAGATGGAAATAGTTATGATCCGAGTTAATATAGAGGAGGATCCGGAGGCAACCATGGCACGGTTCTTGAGTGGTTTGAACAAGGAGATAGCTAATGTGATAGAATTGCAACACTATGTGGAGATTGAGGACATGGTGAACATGGCCATAAAGGTGGAAAAGCAAATCAAAGCTAGAGTGGCAGCAAGGAGTGAGGCAAATTCTGGTCAAACATCGAGTTCAAAATGGCCCAAGAGAGAGGAGAAGTCGAAAGACAAGGGACTAGACTTCAAGGAGACACCTAAAAGGCCGAATGTAGGGTTTGACCCTAAAGGTACATCTAACAACCAAACTTCTTCTAGTAAGCATTCTAGCATTAAATGTTTTAAGTGTTTGGGATCTGGTCGTATTGCTTCACAATGCCCAAATAGAAAGGTTATGTTTTTTAGAGATGATGGGGGAATTGAGTCCCAGGAGAGTGATGGGGAAGAAATGCCTTAGTTTGAGGATTACAATGATGTGGAGGTAGAGGAACCTGTCCAAGCCGAAGTTCTTGTGGTTAGGCGTGCTCTCAATGTGCAAGAGAAGATAGAAGTAGATGAGCAGAGGAAAAATATCTTCCATACACATTGCGTAATCAATGGTAAGATATGTAGTATGATAATTGATGGACGGAGTTGTACAAATGTAGCTAGTACAATCTTGGTGGAGAAGTTGGGGTTGCCTATTATTAAACATCCTAGCCCATACAAGCTACAATGGCTCAATGAATGCGGAGAAGTAAGGGTACACAAGCAAGTGAAGATTGCATTCTCCATTGGGAGGTATTCTGATGAGGTTTTGTGTGATGTAGTACCAATGCAGGCAGGTCATATATTGTTGGGGAGGCCTTGACAATATGATAGGCGTATGATCCATGATGGCTACAAGAATAAGTACTCATTCAAGATGGGAGATCAAACCTTAATTTTGGCACCTCTAAAACCAAAAGAGGTTCATGAGGATCAAATGAGGCTTGCAAAAGCCATGGAAGAACAAAAACAAAGGGAGACTGAGAGTTTGAAAAAAATAAAAGGAAAAGAAGCCATTCAAAAAAATAAAAATAAAGGTTCAATTGAGAGAGATTGCACTAGTGAGAAAAAAATAGAGGGAAGTGCAATAGAAAAAGGAGAGTTGATTGAAAAGAAGAGTGAAAGAAAAAAGAGTACATTTTTTGCAAAATCAAGATATTTGAGACAGGTGTTTTACACATCTAAGCCTTTAATTTTGCTTAACTGTAGAGAAATTCTTTATAATGAGACTGACCTTGACTCTTCCATACCTAGTGTTATTAAATATGTTTTGCAGGAATACTCAGATGTCTTTCCAGATGAGATACCCAAGGGACTTCCACCTTTGAGAGGTATTGAACACCAGATAGATTTTGTACCAAGAGCTCAAATTCCAAATCGCCCCGTTTATAGGAGTAATTTTAAGGAGACAAAGGAGCATCAAAAGCAAGTGGAGGAACTTCTAAAGAGGGGACACGTGAGAGAAAGCTTAAGTCCATATACAGTTCTAATGTTATTAGTGCCAAAGAAAGATGGGACTTGGCACATGTGTGTGAATTGCAGGGCAGTAAATAAGATAACAGTAAAGTATTGCCACTCAATTCCTAGATTAGATGATATGCTTGATGAATTACATAGTGCTTGTTTCTTTACAAAGGTTGACTTTATGAGTGGCTATCATCAAATTAGGATAAAAGTAGGAGATGAATGAAAAACAGCCTTTAAAACTAAATATAGTTTATATGAATAGTTGGTCATGCCTTTTTGTTTGACATATACACTTAGCACTTTTATAAGATTGATGAACCAAGTTTTGCGTGAATTTATTGGCAAGTTTGTGGTTGTATATTTTGATGATATTTTGATTTATAGCAAAAGTCTTGATGAGCATGTTTTACATCTTAAATTTGTACTAGAGGCACTTAGGTGTGAAAAGCTTTATGCTAAACTTAAAAAATGTTTTTTTTGTATGGATAAAGTTGTATTTCTTGGCTTTGTTATTTCTACCCATGGTGTTCATGTTGATGAGGAGAAGGTTAAGACTATCAAAGATTGGCCTACTCCTAAGTTTGTTAGTGATGTGCATAGTTTTCATGGTTTGGCTAGTTTTTATAGGAGATTTGTGAAAGATTTTAGCATCATTGCTGCACCATTAACTAAAATCATTAAAAAAGATGTTGGTTTTAAATGGAGTGAGGCACATGAACTTGCGTTTAATGCTTTAAAAGATAAGTTGTATTCTGCACCTATTTTAAGTTTGCCTAACTTCATGAAGCTTTTGAGATTGAATGTGATGCCTCCAGGATAAGTATTAGTGTTATTTTGATGTAGGGTAGGCATCCCATTGCATACTTCAGTGAGAAGCTTCATGGCCCACAACTAAATTGTTCCACTTATGACAAGGAACTATATGCCTTGGTGAGAGCATTGGAAACATGGCAGCACTATCTATGGCCAAAGGAGTTTGTGGTTCATTTTGACCATAAATCACTCAAGCATTTGAAGGGCCAAGGTAAGTTGAACAAGAGACACGCAAAATGGCTAGAGTTCATTGAAATTTTTCCATATGTGATCAAGTACAAGCAAGGTAAGGAAAATGTAGTGGCTGATGCACTATCAAGAAGATACACTCTAATCAATACTTTGACTTCTAAAATGTTTGGATTTGAGTTTATTAGAGATTTGTATGCTTTGGATTATGATTTTGGAAATGTTTATGGTGCGTGTGAGCATGTTGCATTTCAAAAGTTTTATAGGCATGATGGGTACTTGCTTAGGAAGAATAAGTTTTGTGTGCCTATTTGCTCTATGCGTAAAATACTTATGCATGAATCACATTGTGGAGGATTGATAGGTCACTTTGGGGGGGAAAAAACATATGACTTACTTTGTGAACATTTTTACTGGCCTAATATGAGAAAAGATATTGAAAAAATCTGTTCTAGGTGTGTTGCATGTGGACAAGTGAAATCAAAGACCCATCCACATGGTTTGTATACTCCCTTGCCTATGCCTAAGCATCCTTAGACTGACATATCTATGGACTTTGTATTAGGACTACCTAGGACAAAAAATGGTAGGGATAGCATATTTGTAGTTGTTGATAGGTTTAGTAAAATGACACACTTTATTACATTTCATAAAACTAATGACGTCACTTATATTGTTGATTTGTTCTTTAGAGATGTTGTGCGTTTACATGGTGTTCCAAAAACTATTGTTTCAGACCGTGATGTAAAGGTCTTGAGTCACTTTTGGCGTGTTCTTTGGGGAAAGTTAGGAACTAAGCTTTTGTTTTCTACTACTTGTCATCCTCAAACAGATGGTTAAACTGAAGTGGTTAATAGAAATTTAGAATCTCTTTTGCATGCTGTTATAAGGAAAAATCTTAAAACTTGGGAACAATGTTTGCCATTAGTTGAATTTGCATATAATAGGAGCATTCATTCTACTATTGGTCATTCACCATTTGAGGTAGTTTATGGATTTAACCCTTTGACACCTTTGGATTTGTTTCCTTTGCCATTACATGAGTTATCTATCAAGGATGGACAACAAAAGGCTGAATTGGTGAAGAGCATTCATGAGAAAGCAAGGCAACAAATAGAGAAGCGGAATAAAACAAATGCACACAGGGCTAATCAAGGGCGCAAGTTGTTGAGGTTTGAGCCTGGAGATTGGGTTTGGGTGCATTTCAGGAAGGAGAGGTTTCTTAAACAAAGGAAATCCAAGTTGGATCCTAGAGGCGATGGGCCATTCCAAATGCTTGAGAGAATTAATGATAATGCTTACAAGATTGATTTGCCAGGTAAGTATCAAGTGTCCGCTACTTTTAATGTTGCTAATCTCTCTCCCTTTACTAATGCAGGGTCTAATTCGAGGACGAATTCTTTTGAGGAGGGAGAGGATGATACAACCAGCCTTCGCAATAGAGTTTCATGCCTTACACATCAACTTGACAAGCTACATATGCCAAGTGGTCCAATCACAGCAGAACAAGTTTCAAGGCTTAAACAAGTAATGCAAGCTTTTGTTCAAGCCCAAATCATAAGTCAAGTACATGAGGAGGCCGAAACATCTATAGAGGAATACCTAGGCACGCCCAAGCTTGTGACTTTATTAGAGGACGCGTTGGAAGAGGCTAGCACTTAGCCATTTATGCCTATTTTTGATAATTTGGGCTTATTATTTATTATCTCTTATTTTAGGCCCAAGGACTTATTTATAGGTTGTTCTTTTAGTTAGTAGCATGTGCTTTATTTGTCTGGGTTATTTTGAAACTTATTTGTTTTAATGTGTTTAGCCCATTCCTAAAAGGACTTGGATCAAATTATGTTCAATGGGCTAGATGCTCCTAGATTTGTTAGGATTAGCCTAGTTTTCATTAAATAGACTTGCAAACCCATTCCTATTAGAGTTAGGACTTGGTCAAGATATTTATACCTTATTATATCCTTGTAACCCTAGATTGAATGATTAATAAAGTTTCAGAATTGAGTTCTTCAAGTGAGGCATGAATGTCTTCATGGTTACTTCAAGAAATTGATTTGCATTAATAAGTAAGTACTTGCGACGTAAATTAATTTCTGATTTCTTTGGGATTGGGTCTCACACTTATGATTTAGAGTTTGATCTAGCATATTCTTAAAATAGAAAGATTAGGGCTTTGATTCAATAGGATTAGGGGGTTTTAAGAACCTTGTTTTTCTTAGAGTTTTCGTATCAACAAGTATCAGTTTACGCTATAGATGTAGAGGTCATGAACATATATAAAACCCAATTAGAGGAAGAAGAAGAAGAAGATGTTATTGGTAATTGGACAGGATTCATCAAACGTTGGATATAAAAATTGTTAGTTTATGCCTAACAACCAACCGGTTGGTGTAGTTTAGTGATATAATTATTTATAGGTGTTATTTATCTTTTTTTATAAAGTAAAAGAATTATATTAGTAAATAACGTTTTCACGTATGAATCATGTGAACAAATAGCAAGACCCAGACATTATAAGAAACGACGTTGCATGGTGTATTTAACAAAAATAATAAATGTGAAAATGTAAATAAACATAAAATAACTTCTCTTGGGTTGCCTCACTAGCTGTACCTTTTTTTATTGTCGTTAGTTCAACTCCATGTTGGCCGCATCAAGTGATGTCATTTGCGTCTTCTAGCATTAACACTTCCATATCTTCCATTTGGAAGCCTTTGGCATCATTAGTTCTGGTGGCTTTAGCTTCCACCCATTTGGAAACATAATCGACTGCAAACAATATATAATTAAAACCAAAAGACAGCGGAAAGGATCCCATAAAGTCAATACTCCAAATATCGAAAATTTCACAGAAAAGAATAGGAGTTTGTGACATTTGATTCTTACGGGACAAGTCACTTGACTATTGGCACCTATCATATGACTTGCAGAAGATGTATGTATCCTTGAACAATGAGGGCTAGTAGAAACTACCCTCCAAAACTTTATGGGGAGTTCTCTTTACACCAAAGTATCCTTTACACGCATATGAATAGCAGAAGGCTAAAATCAAAGGTGTTTCACTTTCAAGCACACATCTCATTATGACTTGATCTGCACAATGTCTTCATAGACATGGGTCATCCCAAACATAATACTTTGCTTCATTCTTCAACTTATCCCTCTGAGACAAACCAACAGGTAATTTGTTATTAACTAAGAAATTTACAATATCTACATACCATGGTGGTGTCAAATCGGTGGAAAACAGTTGTTAATTTGGAAATATATCTCATAAAGGGATGTCATCTTCTTCTTTGATCAAGCAGCTGAGATGATCGGCAACCACATTTTCTACCTCCTTCTTATCTTTTATCTCTAAGTCGAATTCTTGAATGAGGAAAATCATACGATCAAGATCGATTTTGCTTCTTTCTTCGTGAGTAAATATCGTAAAGCTACATGATCAGAATAAGCAATTACTTTAGCACCAAGTAAATACGACCGAAATTTTTCTAAAGCAAAAACCAGAGACAAAAGTTCTTTTTCGGTTTTAGAATAATTTAATTGAGTTGATTTAAGATTCTACGAAGCATAATAAATGACATGTAAAGCTTTCTCCATTCTCTGTCCTAAAATCGCCCCTATTGCATAGTCGCTTGCATCACACATGATCTCGAAGGGGAGGCTCCAATTCGAAGGTCGAATCACTGGTGGGGATGTTAAAAGCTCTTTAAGTGTGTTAAAGGTTTCCTTACCCTTATCACCGAACTCATAAGAGACATCTTGTTGTAACAACTTGCATAACGGTACGACTATCTTCGAAAATTCCCTACTGAATCTATGATAGAAACCTGCATGACCAAGAAAAGAATGCACTTCCCTCACATTTGAAGGGTAAGGTAAAAGGAAATGAGGTCAACTTTAGATTTTTCTACCTCTATACTCCCAGTAGATATAATATGCCCTAAAACTATACCTTGATCTACCATGAGATGACATTTTTTCTAATTAAGCATAAGGTTAGTTTCAACGCATCGTTTCAAGATAAGAGTAAGATTCTCAATGCATTCATCAAAGGAAGAACCATAAACGCTAAAATCATCCATGAATACCTCGATGATTTTCTTAACATACTCAGAAAAAATGCTCACAATATATCTTTGGAACATCGCGGGTGCGTTGCATAATGCAAATGGCATCCTTCAGTTAGTAAATATATCGAATTAGCATGTGTAGATGGTCTTTTCTTGATCTCCTGATGTGATTGGTATTTGAAGATAACCTGAAAACCATTTAGAAAACAATATTACTTTTAACCAACCAATCTCTCAAGCATTTAATTAATAAAAGTAAGGGAAATTTGATCTTTACAAGTCATCGAGTTCAATTTCCTATAGTCAATACGAACTTGCCACCTGGTTTGCACTCGAATGAGAACCAACTCACCTTCCTGATTGGTCATAACTGTGATCCCAGACTTCTTTGGAACCACCTGAACAGGACTTACCCACTTACTATTGGAGATCAGGCAAATATCCTAGCATCGAAAAGCTTCAGCACTTTCTTCTTTAAAACTTCTATCATCGGAGTATTCAGTCTATGTTGAGCTTACCTTGCGCACTTGGAATCTTCCTCTAATAAAATACGATGCATGCATATAGAAGGGCTTATTCTTTGGATATCTGCGATCGTCCATCCGATGACCTTCTTATGCTCTCTCTTCATTCGAACCAAGAAGTCAACCATATTGAAATGATAAATGGAAGAGTTTGCTTATCTTCCAAATAGGCATAATTTAGGTGTGTGGGGAGTGACTTTAGTTCCACTTCAAGTGCCTACATATCAGCAGGTACTAACTTCTAGTGAGATTCAGGTAACTGCATGGAAATCAAATCATACCTTTTGGGAGAATGCTCTAATGAATCCAATGTAGCTGCCATTTCCATCAGCTCTTCTTCCACTTCAACATCATTGTTGGCTGTTGCTTCCATATGCTCAGTTAATTTTGTTTCTAAATGATCCTTACAACTTAATTTAAAATTTTTTTACACCAGATGATCGATCACATCAACAGAGAAAACAAAGTGAGCATCATGAGGATGATTCATGGCATCAAAAATGTTAAAATGAATCACTTCCCCATCAAATTCCATTGTGAGGGTAACCTCACGACCATCTACCTTAGTCTGAGCTGTATTGAGAAACGGTACCTCCAACGAGATAGGAATCGGATTGTATGAAATGTCACTATTTATATCAACAACATAAAAATCCACATGAAATACCAACTTATTCACCTGCACCAAAACTTCCTTAACCACACCATCAGAGTAAACATTAGTGCTGTCAGCTAATTGTATGTTTACACTTGTTTCTTTCAATGGGCCTAGATTCAAGGAAGCATAAATTGAACAAGGCATGATATTAATTGAAGCTCTCAAATCCAACATAGCTCTATTAATCACAGTGTTACCAATTTTGCAAGGAATATTGAACATACCTAGATCTTGACATTTTGGAACATCCTCAAATTCCTTTCTTTCTAAAAACTTCTGAGAGAAGTTATGGCTAGAATCACCACCTTTTGTTTATAAAGTGAAATGATAAGTTGTGCTTCAATTAGAATAGTAACAATCTCCATGAGCTACTATGATAGCTTATACCATGAGAAACATTCTCTAGTCTTATTCCAAATAGAGTTAGAGAAGGGGCAAAGAAAGAACAGATGATCCCTTGTTTCTATTCCTTCTTTGCATAAACAACAAATCCCATATAGATTTAACATGTAATGTAGTTTATCTATAGTAGTAGTTATGTTCTTAACCATTAGTCATAGAAGGAAAGTTGTACTAGATCTTAGGAAGTTATTCCAGATGATTCTAAACCAGGGAACATCTTGTTATGAACTATATACCCATTTCTTATAAGCTTTGCTTGAAAATCTCTCAATAAGTATTCTAAGTAGAAGATAGTTGTCTTGAATATTAGGATTAGGAGAGTAAGAAGGTTTCAGCTACTATATTGCTTTAGGAAAGTGCATCCACTCATTATGATTGATAAACACGACAACCTTAGCTTTGTAATCTAACCCCGAAAAAGCTAACACAACATTAGGGTTTGGGGATAGGGGACCAAAACCAGTCCAATTATCACGCCATAAAAGGTTAACTTTTCATTCCCTATTTTGGAGCATACTTCATTGGCTACCTAATCCCTTATCTTTAAAAGTTGATTTAAGAACCAAGAAAAGGTTGATCTAGGGGAAAGAGACCATAGAATGCTCAATTTCAGAAAGTTGCTATGAAGCCATCTCGTCCAAAGGGAATGTTTGTCTTGAATCACTCTCCAAAGTCTTTTGATCAAAAAAATTTTGTTTACTACCCTTATAAAGATGATTCTTAACCCTACTTTATCTTTGGGTTTACACAAAACTGGCCATTTAACCTTAGGTTGACTTGAATTTCTATTCGCTTTACCCCATAGAAAGTCTATCATCATTTTCTCAATGGATTTGACTAATTTCTTAGAAAGGGAAAAATTTGTGCTCCAATATAAGTGAAGGGAGCATATGACAGACTTAATTAACTGAACTTTACCTCCAAAGGAAAGAAATTCATTTATCTATTTGCCGATTCTCCTTTAAATTTTTGTAATTAGTGGAAGACATTCATTGAAAGAAAGTCTTCTAGTTGTAAATGGTAGACCCAGATATTGCAAAGGTAGAAATTTCCTATTCATTCCCATTAGGGTGAAAATAATAACCTGTAGGGATTTCACAATTAATGAGAAGACAAAATGACTTTTATTAAGATTCACCTTAAGGGCTGACATCTTAGAAAACCCATTGAGAGTATGAATCGATAGCTTAATAGATTCTGGATAAGCTTTAGAGAAGAGAACTAGATCATCCGCAAAACAGAGATGGGTAAGAGAAACTTTTCTGCATTTAGAATGGAACTTGAATTTGGAATTATGAGAGACATTGATCTTTAACATTTAAGAGAGTACTTCCATATATAGAATAAACAAATAAGGGGATAAAGAATCTCCCTATTTGATTCCTCTCTTCCCCTTAATAATTTCAAAAGGGGTATCATTAATTAGAAAACAATAGGTTGTAGTGGAGACACAAGCCTTAATCTAGTTGATAAAAATGTCAAGGAAGCGGAAAAGGAAGGACCAACAATCAAAGGCTTTATTGAATTCAATCTTAATAGCACAATTTGGGGGTGAGTTCCTTATGGTATAACCCTTTTGGAGTTCTTGAGCAATTATAATATTGTCACCAATGCTTCGATCCTTCATAAAGACATTCTGATTCTAACTGATAATGAGACTGAGAACCCCCTTTAATAT
>JAOQML010036426.1:0-10928 GCA_027568935.1 Erythroxylum urbanii | reverse complement strand
AATAAATTTGTTCGTTTTAAGCATCCCTGGTGGGGAATTCCTCCCCCGTGGGCCACGGGTCCAGATGTCACGTAGGATGTCGGGCCCGTGGACCCGCCCGGGGAGGGGTTCCAGCACTCATGGTTTAGGTGAACGAAATGTGTCATAGAGAGGGTTCTTTAAGTCAAAACTGAAAATGCACCCTTTTGGTGAAAGTTGTAAATTTTTGGATATCTTTTGAAATCGATGATTTAAATAAATTCTATGCTCTTAATTGTGCATGTATAATGTGAATTGATGATGAATAATGAATAAGAAGTATGTCAGTTAAGGTTGGGCCGAAATGATGAAGAAGAAGTGGAATAATGTAAAGAGTTGTGTAATTGATAAATGTAGCTTAAATGAAGGGAGTTGGTTTAAATGGAGTGGTGGAATGTGTCATTGAGTGGAAGTGTTACTACATGATATGATAGGAGCATAAATTATTATGATAAAGTCTTAAAAATATGACTTGAAACTTATGCACATTAGGTGTTTGATAAAATGCCTAAGTGAACTTGGCTTAGGATTTAAGGATTTTGATGGTGTGCATTGGAAAGAGGCTTTCATGTTTACTTAGAGTAAACTTGAATTGTTTCTTAGATTGATGAGTAATGGCATAATGTCCATAGATAAAGATGTGCTTAAGTATGTTTCGAAATGAGCAAGTATTGGGTTAAAGGCATTAAATACCTTTAAAAATGCAAAAGAGAAGCTAATGTGAATGGTAAGGAAGTAACCATGTGAGAAGCTTAGTGGTTGAATCCTATAGGTTAAAGGGAATGATATTGTGTTTTATACACTTATATGATCGAGTATAACTATAAAAAAATTTATGTTTTAGTACTAATTTCATTGTCTGTCTCTTTATGTATAAAGGCTCGGGAGCTAGGAATCAAGGAGCTCGTACTGAGGATTTTTGAAAGCAAGGTAGTGCACACCTTCTTTTGAGGTGAGTTGAGGAAACCATATTTCTCATATGGGATTAAATCACCCTAAGACATGTATGATGACTTGTATGTGAATTTTGAAACTAGGTAATGCTTAGTAGAATTGAATCTCAAATGGATACTAATACGCTTATGTATTTATGAAGTGACATTGTTTTGAACAACTATGCATTTGAAGCACAAAAATCGACTTTTATTTCATGAGGTAATGATTTGGAAATTTTTATATGCATAATCGAATAATGAATGTTGCATGCATGTATTCTCTTTTGGCTTAGAGCCTTGGAATGGTTCCATTTTAACTATTGGATCGATAAATAAAGGCATAGTGCCTTACTTGATTTTAGTATTCAATATTTGTATATGATTTTTGATGATTGGTGAGGAAACGATTAGCCAGTGGTATACTGGGCATATCTGATTTAGCGAACCCCTTACCCTTAACGCTGGTACATAAAAGTCGAGTCCCCATATCGACACCTTTCTATAGGACTTGCAGGTGATTCCACACCTAGGATCTGGACAACGACTAGGTCATCACCTAGGGTCATGGTGCTCTTGTCGACTATAGTCCGAACTCACCATGGATGAAGTCAAGTCAACATCGAGGATCAGTGGGTGTGCATGCTAGTTTGGCCAACTAATGGTGTCACACATGATTGTTTTGGCTTACCCTAATAATTGTTTTTCTGACGAGATTTGATTTATACATGTGATGTTTTTATGCTTTTTTGTATGTGAATTGGAACCTATGTTCACCGGATGCGTGAATTAATAGACTAGGCCTATATGGTCCTAACCAGTATATGTTGAGTCATAGACTAGGCCTATGTGTTTCTATGTGTTGTATGTTCACCTTATTGGTTATCTATACTGTCTTGGTGTCTATCAAGTTCTATTCGTGACATATGTTTTTCGTGCTCACTAAGTACATAGTGTACTCACCTCCTTGCTTTCTAACCATGCAGTTTAACTTAGTGAGCTTGAAGTTTTGAGTAGATCGTGTGGTCTTTTGATAGTTTCGGGACATTACCTCATAATGATTGCAGTGTCTGTTTGTACTTTAGTTGTATAGTGACTTATGAATTGTTTTACTATTTTATTGGATTGGTTATATGGATATGCTTTATAATTTTATAAATTTAACTTTTGACTGTTTTGTTGTTGTCAAAGACCTTATGTATGAACTTTGATATTATTGTTGAGTTTGCTTTGAGTGGACTTTAAAGTCCTAAAGTTGTGGTAAAATTTTTGGTGTGAGTATAGAAGTGTGTTTAAAATTGTTTGCAGGCTTGGGATTTTTAAAATGCAGGCTTTGTGTTGCCTAAATTTTTTCCAAAAAAATTTTGATTAGCCTTGCATGGTCCGATTAAGGATATTATGACTGTCCTTAGCCTGAGTATGCGGCAGTTGCAATAGGCCCGATGTGGTACGGGATCGTAACAATTAAATTGGTATCAGAGCCTGGTTTTATACTTTCAAAAGTGTTATTTCCATTTTAAAAGTTCATAAGCATTAGGTTTCGTGTACGAGTGTCCAAAGTCTTTGGTCAAGAAGTTGAGTCCTGGATCGTTAAGCTGACGTCCTTAATAGTTGGATGATTTTGACCTCGATCAGTGTAATTATCAACATTCCTTGGGATATTTGGGATATCGGATAAGCTAGGCTTAGCCTAATTTATTTTATTAAACAATGTCTTTTCTTTGATTTAATAGTGATAGCATGGTTGGACGACGAAGGAGAAGGCGTCGCAATGTAGGGCCTTTGTTACCTGAGCCGGAGGAACATAACGTTGAAGCAGCTGTAGAACCAACGATTGCTAGCTCTTCGGCGTTTAGGCGGCCTCACACCATAGCACCGGTGCCAAGGGAGGCTTTACAATAGGTGATCACATGCTGGGCACAGTATACTGCGCAGCAGCAGCCTGGGGCTAGAGTGACACAGATGCCACCGCAAGTACTACCACTACAGCAACCAGTAATGATACATAGTCATACAATAAGTCAACACCCGATGTTTGAAATCTCAGGTTATAATAAAGTGGCAAGGAACCTCGGGTGTGGTACTTTTGATGGGCGCGGTGAAGTTACAGAAGCCAAAACCTAGATGAGGCGAATCGCAAAAACATTTCCTGATATGGGGCTGTTTAATGAGATTAAGTTGAAAGTAATTATCCGACTGCTAGAGGATGATGCTAGAGTTGGTGGGAAAATGTCCAGGGACGTTATCGTAATCAGATAACCTGGAGGGATTTTATCAGTGAATTCAACGAACAATACGATACCAGATTTGATCAAGACCAGAAGAAGGCTGCTTTCTTTATACTAACACAAGGAAATAGGTTGGTGCATGAGTTTGAGATAAAGTTGAGAAGCTTGCCACCTATATCCCTAAATATGTGGCAGATGAAGAGAATCTGTATGTTCGGTTTGAGACGGGTCTATATTTAGCTATTCGGGAAAGGATGACGATTACCCCCACTACCATATTTAAAGAGATGATACAGTCAGGAAAGAGAGTCGAGATGCTAGTGAAAGAGCGCAAAAGACAGTGGGAGGAAAAGAACAAGAAAACAAAGGGAGGAGGTTTTTCCAGCCAGTAGCCTAAGAGGACCCGTGATAGTTTAGCTCTGGGTATTACTGGAGGTGCTGCATCTTTAGCTGTCCACCTATGGTCACCACGACCTAGAAGTCAGAGCACTGCCCCTACTACTAGCTCTGCTTCTCGAGCTCGATCATATCGATCCGAGCAGTGTAGAAACTGCATAAAGGTACATTCAGGGAAGTGTATAGAGCTGAGAAAATGTTTTCAGTGTTGACAG
This sequence comes from Erythroxylum urbanii, assembly GCA_027568935.1. Lineage (NCBI taxonomy): Eukaryota > Viridiplantae > Streptophyta > Magnoliopsida > Malpighiales > Erythroxylaceae > Erythroxylum > Erythroxylum urbanii. The sequence continues at coordinate 7,139 of JAOQML010036426.1, read as the reverse complement.
ACAAGGCACATGAGGAGAGATTTTCTATAGCTAGCTTGGACTTCAACTCGGGGAGGAGATAGCTCGATACAATCAGTGAGACATAAAGGGGTGACTGTCAAGGCAGGTGCTTAGTCTTCAGGATCTACACAGAGGAGCGGTGTGGGCAGTAGTACACCTCTAGCAAGTCAGCAACGTCATACTTTGCGAGCTCAAGCACAAGTTTATGCAATGACAGAGGGGGACGTTTGAGTCAATCCGGACACAATTACAGGTATTTTCTGGATGAACATTTCTTTGTTGTTGTGTTGATATATTTTGATGCATATTTTGTATAATATTAGTAAATTCTTAAATAGTATGAGTGCTAACCTACAGTGTTATAACGTTTTATGTGCATTCTCAGTACAGATGCTAAAGTTTTAATTTACACTAGCACGCAAAGGTCTTTCGTCATTGTGACCTTCACTGAGGATATTAGTCATCCCTTGGAGTTTTTAGATCCCCCTCTCATTGTAGTCACTCCTCTTGGAGAGCAAGTGACTTGCTATGAAGTATATATAGCTTGTGAGATAAAGATCGGTGATGTTGTATTAGAGGCAGATCTTATTCCCATCAATCTCCGAGATTTCAAAGTGATATTGAGGATTGACTAGTTAGAGAAGTATCGCGCTAGGGTTGATTCTTTTAAGAAAGAGGTGGAGTTTGACCCTTAGGGTGGAGTCCCCGATTAAATTTACTGGTGATCAAATAATATTCCTGAGTTGTTTGATATCGATGATCTTGGCGAACCAGGAGATGTCCCTATTGAGTGCGAGTTTCCCGATGTCTTTCCGAAGGAATTACCTAGATTGCCACCTAATTGGGAGTTTGATTTCACTATTGACCTAGTCCCAGGGATGACACCAATATCTATACCACCATATCACATGGCTCTAGCAGAACTAAAAGAGTTGAAGATTCAACTACGAGAGTTATTGGTGACCAGGGATGAAGAGAAATAGCAGAATTTATGGCCAGATGCTTTCCCTATCAACAAATTAAGGCAGAGCATCAGAAACCAACAAGTATGTTACAGTCCTTGCCTATTCTGGAGTGGAAATGGGAGCACGTGACAATGGATTTTTTAGTTGGACTATCTCATACATCGAAGGGTCACAATGTTATTTAGGTTATAATGGATAGATTGATGAACTGTGCTCATTTTTTGCCTGTCTACATAACCTACTCACTAGAGAAATTAGCAAAGTTGTATATCGATGAGATTGTGAAGATGCATGGGGTTCTAGTTTCTATAGTATCAGATAGGGATCTAAGATTCACCTCACAATTTTGGTCGAAATTCTAAGAATCTTTAGGAACTAAACTGAAGTTTAGTACTGCCTTCAACCCCCAGACCGATGGTCAATCCAAGAGAACCATTCAGACATTGGAGGACATGCTAAGAGCATGTGTGATGGAATTCCAAAGTAGTTGGGACCAGCACTTGTTTTGGATAGAGTTTGCTTGTAACAACAGTTATTAAACAAGTCTCAGTATGCCATCATATGAAGCATTTCATGGGAGAAAGTGTAAGACACCTCTGTGTTGGGATGAGGTTGGTACGGCTAAAATTGAAGGAGACGAATTGATAAAAGTCACCACTCAGAAGATTGAAGTCATTCGAGAAAAGATGAAAATGGCTCAAGATCGTTAAAAGAATTACACGGATAAGAGGCTACAACCATTAACATTTGCAGTTGGTGAAAGGGTATCATCGCGAATAAGAGGCGAAGACTATTAACATTTGCAGTTGGTGAAAGGGTTTTTCTTCGGATATCACCATGGAAAGGTATTATCCTATTTCAAAATTGAGGGAAGCTAAACCCTCAATATATCAGACCTTTCCGCATCTTGGAGCATATCGGGATTGTGACATATAGGTTGGAATTGCCACCGGACTTGGATAGGATCCATAATGTTTTCCATATTTCAACGCTTAAAAAGTACTTATCAGATCCATCTTAAGTTTTGGAGACATCTCTAGTAGAGCTGAGTGAAGACCTGAGTTTTGAGGTGAAACCAGTTCAAATTTTGGATCGACAGATAAAGTGATTACGCGGCAAGGAGGTACCTACAGTCGAAGTTCTTTGGAAAAGCAATAGGGTCGAGAAGATGACATACAAGCCCATACTATAAGATGCCAATACCCCCATTTATTTGTGTACTCGACTTAGGAATTTCGAGGAAGAAACTCTTTTGACGGGGGGAGAACTTGTAACGTCGAACTCTCTGAGCTTTTTGTATTGTGCTATATTTGCATATTTCCGACATATAAGCTTTTAAGTGAAAAAAACCAATTCCATTGGACAGATATGACCATGGTGGTCAAATTAATTGTGTTCTAATGCCTTAGAGGTGATTAGAAATGATTTATAGACTTATCGGACACTTAGAAAGCTTAATTGGAAAAGTTGATGCACATAAGGACCTATTTGCAAAATGTTAAAAGTTAAAGGACTTAAATGAAAATTTTCAATTCTTGGAGGACCAATATGTAATTTTATAAAGTTAAAGGGCTTAATTATAATTTTCAAAAGTCCGAGGACCAAAATGAAAGTAAAAGTTTTGGTCATTCTCAAATTTTGGGCTTAATTGCAAATTTAGGAAAAGTTTGGAGGGTATAATGGTAATTTCATATAACTAAGGGCAATAAGACAAATTCATCATGTTTTGTCAAAGAAGAGTCAAATTCTAGATCCTTCTTCGAGAGTGTGGGCGTGCAACCCCATTATTTGGCATTAAATCACTTAGTTTTAATTAAAAGAAAGGAGAAGAAAGGAGAAAAGAGGAGGAGAAGAGGAAGTTTCGGCCATCACTCAATTTTCACCAAGTTTTTGATTCTTCAACTCAAACCAAGGTGTTCTATGCTAACTTGGGGTCAAGGAACTCAAATCTAACATTATATTCGAGAAATTCTCAAGGGATTTGAAGATATTACTAAAGGAAAGTGTAGGTAAATTTTGTCTCATCTCTCTCCACATTAGGATTTTGAGTTTGGTGTTAAGATATGTTGTTCTCCAAACTTTAATATGCATGAATCATGGTTTAGGTGAATGAAATGTTTCATAGAGAGGATTCTTTAATTCAAAACCAAAAATGCCCCCTTTTGGAGAAAGCTGTAGATTTTTTCACATCTTTTGAAATCGATGATTTAAATGAATTCTATTGTGTTAATTGTGCATGTATAATGTGAATTTAAATGAAGAATGAAGAAGATGTATGGTGGTTAAACTTAGGCCGAAATGATGAAGAAGAAGTGGATTAATGTAAAGAGTTCTGTAATTGATAAATGTAGCTTAAATGAAGGTGGTTGGTTTGAATGGAGTGGTGGAATGTGTCACTGAGTGGAAGTGTTACTATATGACGTGATAGGAGCATGAATTATTATTATAAAGTCTTGAAAATGTGACTTCAATGTTATGCACATTAGGTGTTTGATAAAATGCCTAAGTGAACTTGGCTTAGGATTTAAGGATTTTGATGGTGTGCATTGGAAAGAGAATTTCATGTTTATTTAGAGTAAACTTGAATTGTTGCTTAGATTGATGAGTAATGGCCTAATATGCATGGATAAAGATGTGCTTAAGTATGTTTTGAATTGAGCAAGTATTGGGTTAAAGGTATTAAATGCCTTAGAAAATGCAAAAGAGAAGCTAACGTGAATAGTAAGGAAGTAACTACGTGAGAAGCTTAATGGTCGAATCCTATAGGTTAAACGGAATGATATTGTGTTTTATACACTTATATGATCGTGTATAACTATAACAAAAATTTATGTTTAAGTAGTAACTTCATTGTACGTCTTTTTATGTATAAAGGCTCGAGAGCTAGAAATCAAAGAGCTCGTACTGAGGATTTCTGAAAGCAAGGTGGTGCACACCTTCTTTTGAGGTGAGTTGGGGATGTTGGAGTTATGTAAATATAGTACCCTGGAAAGCAAGTGTATTTACTTATAACTTAATTTTCTTCTAGTTAATATGCATATACATAAAGATGTATGGGAAACATGTGTATTATAAGAATCTAAAATAATGGATTCACAGTTGAATAATCAATTTGGTCACTTCATTATGGTTTAGAGTGTAGCGCTGTGATTTATCTCCATGTAAGTAAAGGAGTTTACTTCGAGGGAATGATGGGTTTCATATCATGATAATAGTTGACTATTGATAATGGCACTATTAAATGAATCTGTAATCAAGTATATTTTAAGAATAAAGTGGGTCGTTACATTAATCTTAAAACATACAATTTGAGCATTCGTTTATTATGGACCACAATCTTGATGAGTGGTAAACTCATGTGTTTCATTATAATTCTTGATATTATCGGAATGGATTTTTACAGAGTATTAATCCAGTTTCTACATGTTGGAATTATTAATTGAAACATATATCGGGGACATTCATTCAAATAAAGAGTTTATAGTAATATCATCACTTTTAGATGTTTTATAGAAATTGGTGATTGAACTGGTGCCAGTAGTTTGATGGACTAGCTACCTATCAAATCTTAACACCAAGATGAGATCTTGTGTGTTAATCACCATATAGAGTAAAATGGGATATATAGAAGGAAAAACTAATATAAAGGCAAAATGGTAATTTTACCCTTTATTCTACAGATGGCTATATTAAAGTTCATAATTGGGTTTGCAATTAGACATCTTATTTGAAATATGTGTTCTCATAATATTTAATAATTCAAGAGTTTAACTAACTGTCTTTAGTGGAAGGACATTTAGTTAATAAGCTAGAATTAATTCTAATGAGATTAAATTAATTCTGGGCTTATTGGAGCTTGAATTATCTATGTCCAACAAGATTCCCCACTTGGCTTCTAGGAGGGTTATCAAGTAAAGTAAGAAATATATAAAGATTTTAAAGCCTATGATTGAATGTTGGGCTTATACTAATTAATTGTTAATTAGAAGCCCAATTGAACATTTAGAAATGGGCTAAGCTTTGGTTTAATTTGATTAATTAAATTAAAAAATGTATTTAAGATAAATGGAGGTAGAATTTCGATTTTAATGGACTAAATGTGCAGCTGCACATTTAGTATTGATTTGCTATATTAAAGATGGTTTTAACATGCTTTATTATCATTAAATGGAGGAATGACCTTATCATTAAATGGTTTAATGGTGGTCTTTTAATGATAGCATGTAACATATTAGCATTCATTGGATTAAATAAGAAAAAGGTGAATTATGATGGACCATCTTCCTTCTTTCATCACAAAACCGAAATTGATATGTCTCATTTAAATTAATTGTCTTTTCATATAGCCATCTTAAAGACAAATGAGAAGAGTGTCATTTATTGGCTTCTTTATGAATGATTAAAGAATGAATTGATGCACTTGATGCAAATCTCTTCTTTCTTTTGATGAAAACCTACATTGAGAAGGTGTAAGAAGGTGTTCTTGCATTTTTGACTCTCTCTCCTATCTTTCATAGTGTAGACAAAAATTACATGAGAAGTGTCTCAAAAATTGGCTTCTTTCTTCTAAGGAAAAAATATCTTCAAGTTTTCTTCTCCTTTCCCACTGAAGGATCTTGTTAACCAAGTTGTCCAGGAAGAACAAGTGGTAGATCTAATTTGTCAAGGATACAATATCGAGAAGAGGTTATAATAATAAGAAGAGGATATATCTCCTAGAAGAGGATACATTGCCAAGGATAGGATAGCACAGTGAGGAGTTAAAACTGTAGCCGAGGAGTCGGTAATATAATTTCTACCACCTTGTTCATATGTTTATTATCCTTATATCGTATCGTGTATGGCTATGCATGTTGATTTGGTTATGTTGCTTTTGCTGCATTTTTTATTTCTAAAAAGTTTTGAAATCTACCATTTTATCCAAATCATGCATGCTTTATTTTTACGATCCAACAATTGGTATCAGAGCCATTTTTATTATACATGATTTCAGTTCCTATATATGATGCATGGGTTGGCAATCATTTTTGTATGCTGTATATTTTTATGTGATAGAAATATATATAGTGTATGTGTTGGCTCTTTTGGTTGTCTATGGATTCTAAAGTTACCTTGTAAGTTTTGTTCATTTGGTTATAACAAGGAGGGTGGCCTATCATCATCATGTTTCCTCCTTGGTTTCATCTTTATGTTTTCTTTGATTATGTAATGTACAAAATCATGTAATGATAAAGATCAAGAATCTATGGGTGAAGAAATGAAGAGGTAAGATTTCGGTTTTTCTAAAAGTGTATTGGCAAAGTTTCGGTTGTTGGCAAATTGCTGGACTTTTGTGTTTACAAATTTTTTATTTTATATCATAACAAGTTTCGGTTTTGATTAAAAACAAGTTCTTTTTTTGTTTCATATGGACAAATTTCGGTTCTCATGAAAAACTAGTGCTGGAAATTTTGTTTTCAAAGTGAAAATTTTATTTTTATGAAAGTTAAAACTTTGTTGTAAAAGAAAAGTCATTACACACTTTTTGCATAGTAGGCCGGGTCATGAGAGCGAAGAGTTCGAAGCGAAAGATCCAAGTCTAAGAAGAAATTGTTGGGCTTAAAAGCCTTGTAATTTTATTTATGTTTCTAGGATGGACAATCAAAAGTAGCTTATAAGTTCATGTGATGAATGGATAAATGAATGCAAATATTATGCGATTGCATGTCATTTAGAAAATTGCCAACACTAAGCTTTGCCATACATTAATTATGTATGAGATATATAATGAAACAATATAGGATGGATAATAAATTGCGTCTAGACAAGATGGTATTTATTAAAACTTAAAGCCCAAAAAGATTGAGTGGGAGAGGATTCTCATGTAAGAGTTCATGGTCTCCATATGATGGCCATTGCATATGGTGAAATGTTACTCCCCAGCGAAGGACATAGATCTTAGATCTTACATGGTTTGGGTCTCCTAAAGGACAAGTCAAGTCACTGGTAGCAAATGTGACCTCCTAACGAGGCATGATTTGTAAGACCTTTAGTAGATGAATCAAATAGTTATACACTCAACATAGTTTATCAAATAACCTGCTTGTCGTAGCTCTGTTGATAAATGTATGGACCAAATTATGATGCTTCTCAAAAAGTTAGGCATGAAGATGCTTGGTAGCCTTTTGAGTGGGA
>JAOQML010036392.1:0-10929 GCA_027568935.1 Erythroxylum urbanii | reverse complement strand
CAAGTTAAAAGTTATTGTTAAAATTATGAACTACATTAATTACAAATTTTTAACTTACTTAAATTATTTATTAATTACTTTAATAAATAATTAAAAAAAAAATTGTGGTGAGCGGGTCACGGGCCAAGGGCCTGCCGCGGACCGTCCACCCTCTGCCCGTGGCCCGGCCCGCGGGCCATATATACTTGGCCCATGGCCTGGCCTACGGGTCGGTCAAACCGGGCCAAAAACTGTTGACCGACCCATGGGCCAAGCCAGGTCGGGCTGGTCGGGCCCAATTTGACAACTCTACTCGACAACTATGTTGGAGTCTATACAAGGATTTTTTATTCAAAAGGTATAAGAATAAGTAAGGTGAAAAGAGAAATGTTGTTATCGTCTTCTATTGTCATAATTGACATAAATGATTGTTAATTTTATTGATCAAAGAATTTACAATAATCTTGTCCTCTATGATTATTTGTTTATTAAATTTTTAATAAAAATTTGGCTAGTATTTTTATATCTCTTGAAGTTGTAAAAATTTAATCTACAAATATTGAAACAAAATTGCTTACTAAATTTAAGCTCAAACATGACATAGGTAATGTAATTGGGTTTAAGAGTGACTAACCTCTGATAAAATCTAGGTTTCTCTCTCTCACTCTCTCTCTCTTTTCTTTTAAATATTACATTATTTTAACTATTATTACCCTTATGTATAGTTATGTTTTGTTAAATTTTAATTTAGAAGAAGAATTAATAACACATTAAAAATATGGAAAATTATGATATGTTAAGTTTTAATGTCCTAGACTCAACAATGAGAATTATGAGAAGAAGTAAGTACAAAAGTAAAAGGTTTTGAAAGTAATATGGAACGACTCAAAATTGACTCAAAAAATGAACCATATGAACATAAATTGACCAACATGTGCTTTTCATATTAAAAATATCATTAAACTTGAAATTTATGCTTAAAGGAAAAGATAATAACCCTATATATAATAAATTAACTAAACGTTGAGAGATCCTAGTAGAAGAACATAAGAAATTGTCATTTAGATGTAAAAGAAATCAAAAGGAACATGATTCTCTCGAAAGCAAGAATGAGAAGTTAAAAGTTGAATTTGAAGCTTTAAGTAAATCTAGAAGTAAGAACAAAGAGTATCAAGAAATTATTATACGTGCTAATATAGAAGAATCTCTTAAAAGAAAATTTGTGAACCCAAATTTCATATAAGCAAAAGATAAATTATACACCTTATTAAGAGTTTAAAAACTATCTAAAAATAAACAAAGAATAGGGTACACTTGTAAAAGTACCTCATGTAGATCAAGAATATTTTTATTAAAAAAATCTTGTATAAGTATGATATAAATAGTTCTCCATTTATTGGAGTGTCCATCACTTATAAGTTGGAAAATGAGATTGTAAACCTCAATACACCTAAGAGAAGATTGAATTAAGTAAATCTAATTGAAAGAGACGACTTAAATAAAATTAATTGAACACCTTGTATGTAAAAAAACACTTAATAAACTTAAAATTAATACGGAAACCAGTAGAATTATTGTCATAAAATTACTTGAAACTTAGTATTTAGCATTATTAAATTAAAATAGTGACAAAGGTAGTATTGAGGGATTTCTAGTCTATTTAGGACACTATCCATATAGTCTTAGGTGTTTAGCTGATATTCTAAAGTATACCTCAGTAACAAATCGCATAATCATAAGAAATACAAAAAACAAAGACTAAGATAATATAAGTAATACATAATAACTGAAAGGATAACTAAATTTTAACCCAACCTACAATAAAGAAATGTGGAGCGAGGCATTCCCTCTTCTCTCTAACTTGGCTCTCATGTCATACAAATCATTCACATCCTACATCCTTCTCTAGCATTTTATCTCCTTACTTCCACCTGACAATATCTTTTATCTTCTATTTTACGTTCAATTCTAGCTTTAGCTGTAAGTTTCTCTATTTCTTGTCTCCCTATCTTTAAGTTATTACTCTTCTTTCATCCTCAACAATTAATTTTCTCTTCTACCATACCTAGTTTACCTCTTTCATTCTTGTTTCTTTTATGTTTTATCTCTTCTTTCCCCTTTTTATTTTTTTCTTTTCTTCTTCTAGCTCACTTCCATTTTAGTCTCCCACTTTAACATTTATGTTAAAATTTTTCAACTTTTCAATTTCCTATCCTCCCTCTTCTAGCTTTGAATGACTATGCAACCATCTTATTTTCCTTCACTTTCTAATGCTAGCATTCCCTTTTATGCTAGCTTTAGAGTTTAGACCAACTCTCTTTAGGCCCTTGATGCAACTGCTATCTTAAGAACTAGTCCTGATAAAACTCCAAATACATTTGTTAGCACTTTCACAAAGGTTTGATGTTAGGTTGATAGACTCCAACTGTTAAGCTCAATTATTTACCACCATCAACCAATGAAGGTTAGACCATTATTACCCTTCTCAAGAAAATCCTAATGTAAGGTGTTACTAAGTACAACTTCTGCCTTGTCGGTCTCTTTGTTAATAGGAGACTCTTGTTCCTATTAATGCATGTCTGGGCTAATTTTCACAAGAAAAGAATGGGATTAACATAGACATTTATCAATTAACAAAGGGATCTTCATCTTCATGTTTGGTTCAGTGGAAGAGGTACATAAGGTTTTTAAATTAGGCTTTGACATATGAATGACAAGTCAATGTTTATACAAAGATAGGCTTCTAGCTTGAAGATGGATCAGTTAAAACTCAAACACATCCCTTGTAAGCTTCATTGACTAACCCATTATGCATGGATGAATATACTACATCTATGAATATAATTAGTTTTTCTAAAATTTATGTACAAACCAGTATATCTCAAGTACTACTAAAACAAATAATACATCTAAAAGGTCTTAAAGAAATGGTGGAAGACTCAAAGCAAGTCATAGAACCACTAGAAACCATCAATTTCACAACAGAATAAGGAATTAAAAAATATAGGGAGGATATTCTTACAAGGAGATTATACGGAACAAATGGGAATGGAACCTCCTAGCTTTAACTTTCCCTATGAGATTGTATGAAATAAGCAATATATATAACTGAACTTTAATAAATCAGCAAATAAAAATGATGAAGATTTAATAAGAGTGGAGGAACTTTTAGGATTAAACTCCAGTGATCACCAAATGGAGTGATATGTGCTTAATTAATTATGAATTTATTCTATAGAACTTATTGATTATTGCTAAGAAAATGCTTAGGATACTCACTTTAGTTCATATTTGATTTTAGGCATAATTTGGAAGCGAAGAAGCTAAAGTGAGTCGAAAGCATTATAATTGAGATGTTTTCTAAAGGATCACACTCACTTGTCTTCATGGAATAATGATAAGAAGATTAAAGCAAGAAGAAGACAAGAAAATGCTAAGAAAGGAGTTATATGTTGAAAATACAAAGAAGATTAAGGCATGAGAAGCTCATGCCCATGCAAGCCAGCTGCCATGTTTAAAGTATAAAGTAGCATGAATTTAATGGAAAAGCATCATGGAATTATCGAAACTAAAGGCAAGAATGTGAGGACCATGTAAGAATGTCAATTTAATGGTATGATGCAAAGGATGGTAGACGGACAACAGGTGGATAAAGGAAAGAAGAACAAAACGGCAAAGTAGCTAGACCAAAATGATGTGCAGAAGAATAAAGCAATGTGGGTGTTTCATGAAACAAGATGAAAACATCAGCTAAGAATGAAGAAAACGCTAGCAGCTAGACAGGACCAAAACACAAAGCAACACAGCCAAGGAACATTGGAAGCATGATCAAAATGCAACACACAACCAAGGATGTTGTAACACAAAATGTAGATGTTTGGCAGGAGGGTTTTATGCATGGGAAGCATGGATTTTTTAATTAAAAAAACAAAAGGTTTAAGAAGAATAGTAGCGAGAGAGTAGGAGCGAGGGGTCTTCAGTTAGGACATTCTTTAGGGGCTGAAGCATTATTTTTGGGAGCAAGCTCTCAACCTTAAGAGACCCATGGAGGGGTAGCTTCCTAACGTTGGCGCAGAGGTGACATCAACACCGATAACCTAGTTAAGTGTATTTTTCCTTATATTTGTTGTTTTCTTTCTCTCTTTAAAAATTGATTTTGTTATCCTATGTGTATAAATTTGGGTTTCATGTATGAGTGATCATGTTATTGTTATAGTCTAATTATTTGTGTATGAACCCATTGGGTATTGTGAAATGATGGTTTTAACATGTTCATTAGATCATTTTGTTACAAATCTATTGCTAGAATATTCAATATAATCCATAGTTGTTATATTGAAATTCATTTGTAGCGACTAATGGTTCGTAATCATTAGGGATAATAAAACCTAGGTTAAATGACGCATCATACGTGATTGTTACCTTGATTAATCAATTTTCTTAATTCATAATGCTACTACCTAATTGAATCTAGAGATCGTATCCTACGTTATTCAGTGATTAGGTTTAATTAAAGTTCTATCTTAATTAAACACTATTTAAAGGAAAACTTGGGTTAATTATTAACCTATGATTAATAGTTGCTAGAAGAGTTTTGAGAATGATAAATCATTGAAGTATGTTTAATTAGGGTGTAGGCTGAGATTGAACCAAAGAATCGAGTCCTTATTAAATTCCCCACTTTTATCATTTTTTATATGCTATCTTTAAATTACTTTTATTAGTTAGTTTAACTTTATTTTATTTTTGTATTTTTAAAATCAAAACCCCTCTAAACCTAAATACCAATTATTTTCATTTCATTAACTTTACACATAGTCTCTGTAGGATCGATCAAGATTATTTTGACTAACATTATGATGCGCTATCATGGAGTAAGATCAAAATGACGCTAAAGTTAGTTGTTGAAGGTAAAACCTATCTACTTGTTTTATGCTCAAAAACTACAAGTGAACGGGTCGTGACTTGTAGCTTAAAAGAGCAGATATCGAACCCGCAGGGATTAATGCCCAGACACCACTTAATTTAGATAAAACTTTGTTCAAGGAACAAAATTGTTTAATAAAAATAATTTGGAAATTTTAAATAAAATTAAAAGATTAACTCAAAAAAATGGACAATACCAACATGCAGAAAAATTGGAATTTAAGAATCTAAATACTAGAGATTACTTTTTCCATATTCCCTCCTATTTTATTGATTGAACTGTGTCTCACCCTAGATTTCTGAAAGTATTAACTACCCTCTCTCAAGTTGTAATTAATTATCCCTAATTGAATTAGATAGAATCAGTTGGATGATCTCTCAACCTACCTAATGACTCGACCTATTTAGTTATTAAACTATCATATGGGTGATAAATTGATTAGCCAAAATCTCTCTTCTAATTGTTCAATTGACGCAATGATTGTAAATCTATATGTCACCAACTATCATTGTACAACCTTACACAAATTTATCTTTCTCACTCTCTTGATTTGTTGCAAGATAACAAATAAAATCAACAACTATCAAAGACAACTTCATTCAATTCAATAAAATAAGAGTTCTAACAAAATAGTTCAAAAGCAATCCCTAAAACTAAATCAACCTAACGTGGTCTCTATAACATCATCAACATTCAAATTAACCATTTTGCAAAGAATAGAAGAAGTAAGATTGACAGAAAATAGAATAAAAAGACTCCTTCTCTTCTTTGCCAAAATCGGGAAATTTTAGTGTTAATGTGCTATTTTCCCCAATCTTAATGATGATCTTGACTTCAATCCTTCCTCAAGGCTCCAAACATTGTTTTTTACTCCAAAGATGGTGTTTCTACAGAAGCGTTTCGTCCTCCCTAAGATGGAGGCTTAATGATGCTTAAGTAGGCCCAAAAATCCTAAGTTTAATAAAGCCTCGCATATCATGGGAATTAGCCACCGAACACTTCCCCTTTTCTTTTCCTCTTAATTTCTAGCTCAATCTCTAAGTTGCTCCATCTTCCTTCCTACACAAAAATAGTCAATTCTTATCCTAATGCACACTTATCAATGTCTCCACACTTGAATCTTTGATTTTTCTCAAGCAAAATAAGTACAAACACTCAATTCTATCATTTCATCTTCACAAAGATTAAAGCATACAATCCCTCAAATTTAGAATAACTCAAATATTAAGTTAATACACATATCATGACTACTTTTTCATTGGTGTACATAAGCAAACTCAACAATTGACACCATCACTCAAAGATAAGTAAAGATACAAAATGAATTTTCCTTATGGTTTTCACTCATTTCTCTCAAGTGTTTACTGGTTAGTGTTTCGCTCAAACCTCCTATAGGAAACTACACTACCATATGCTTGCTAATACATCAATTCTCCTCTACAATGATTGTATGCATAAATAGATCAAAAGGACTTTTTTAAGGTTGTAATGTGGTAAAGGTTAAGGTGGGAAAAGAGGGAAAAAAAATTAAGCACAAGCATTAGTAAAATAAAAAGAGGATAAAAATAGGATAACAAAACATAACTCCGAGATATATAATATTATTTTTCACTTATTGATGTTACTCACTTGTTCTTTCTTTTCTTTTCTTTTCTTTTTCTTTTCAACACTTTTTTTCTTTTCTCTTTCTTTTTGATCATACATGGAAGAGCTATGAATATAATAGCACTATATGCAATGTAACTCATAAGTAGAAGTATACTCAACTCATCTCGGTAACAAAAATTTCACAACGATCCCAACTAATGTATTGCTTAATACTCTACTAAGCTTATGAATGGGTAGGTTAAAAGGTTAAAAAGTTAAAAAGTTATAAAATTTCAGGTGTTTTTAAGAAACTAAATGTTAAGGCTCTACGGGGTAGCAAAGGATAATACAAAGGGTAGGTCATTTAAACCAAGGGCTAAAACATAAAAGAAAAAAGGCCTAAACCATCTATGTTAGGCATGCATCCAGTAGACTCAAACCAATTCAAAGCAATTTCTAAAGGTAGTAACATAAGGGCGTAACACTGAACAGAGAAATAGAGTGACTATAGACAAAGTCATATGGCTCAATCCTCATATTGGCTCAAATGAAAACTCATTATGCATCTCTACATTACCTCATTATTCAAATGTTAATTTGTGACTAATCTTATGTAACCAACTAATTTTCTTCACTCTATATGGTTCACTTTCCACTTAGGTAGCCTAATTCGAGTTCAAGCATGCATTCAATTTAATTCCAACTAGCATGATAGAATCTTATAGCAATATTTATTAGAGTGATTCAAATATGGTTCCATTGCTGGTATAAAGCATGTATAATATGCCTAAACACGCATCCTATCTAACAAAATGCAAACAATGCAATTACGAAAGTCAAAGTCACCTCCCCACACTTAAAGTTCACATTATCCTCAATGTGACAAGTCAACTACCAAATATGGGAAAATGACCTCAAACCAAATACAAGAAATTGAAGCACACAAATGACATGAAACCAAACAAAAGATGAACTTGAACCAAACAAAAGAAATAACATGAATCCAAACAAACATGAAATAAAATGAAAACAAACAAGAGAAACAATAAAATTAAAAAGAAAAAGGTAAGAAAAGCTTATTTAGATGATAGTGGCAACGGTATTGGTGAAGGAGCTTCAAAATTGTTCCTCCGACAGAAGTTGAGGAACGTTTTCTTCAAGTTGCGATGCTCCTTAGGGGCTTTCTGCATATGGGTTATGAGCTTGTTGATTTGGGATGTCATTTGTTGAGAATTGGCAGCCATCTAGTTGAGGATTTGTTGAAGTCGGTCGACCTCCACTGGTGCACACGATTCCTCCTCCACTGCTTCTGGCTCTGACTTTGGCATTGCTCGGGATGTGAAGGGTCAGGAAGTGGCTATACTCGTGCCCCTCCTGCTCCTCACTGCAATGTATGTTTGAGGATATAAGAGTTTTATAGAATGGAACTCAAAAATTTCATAACGTCTCAAATATTATATGTCAAACATATCGGTGGAGTTGGACCCAAATTCTCCATATTAACATTATAAAACACATCCAAAGTAGAAGTAAAATGAGACATTCCAAAAAATGAACTCTTTTTATTAACCACAATTACTATTGATCAAAAAATCCTATAAAATGTGCTGATTTTAATTTTTTGCTCTATGCACCACAAAAAGAAAAGTTCTTTTGTTGAGCACTTATTGCTTTTCGTTTTATTAAACATAGTCAGACACATAAATTTATGTAAAAGTAGATGCTCAGTATTTTGGATTAAGGAATTTGGTGCATTGCATGAGACAAAATGTTCTTTACCTGTGAGAGTGTTCTAATATGAATCAACATCAAAATCAACACGACCATCTACAATTTTTACGTTTGACAAGTTGAAAATTTCACACATGACAGAATAATCAAGTTTAAAAATATTTCTAGCTAACCTAAATCCAAACACATCCATTTTTAGGTTATACCAGACTGTTATGAAAAACTTTAAAGTTATAGTAGCATAAATAGGTATATCGCACCGAACAAACCTATTCCACCTTATGTTTGCAGCTAATTGCTTAAGTTGTCATCTCACTCCTATGTTCTCTAACAATTCAAAATCAAAATACCTAGGAGTGACTATTTCTCTATTCCTAAGGTCACAAAATGTGTAGCTTTTTCTTTCGAATAAATTGGGAAGGGAGATCGGTAAGTCACCGCTAAATCGCGCTTACCTTCACCGAAAACTTCATGGAGTAACTCATCGGTCGGTTTAGTTGGTCTTCGGACCATCCTCATCCTTGGAGCCATTGTAAGAGGAAAATCTACAAAAAAAGGGAAAAAAGAGTGAGATTTAACTTTTAGAGAGAGAGAGCAAAATATTACCCAAATCCTTGTGTTTTTAAATGATTGATGCATAAAAAGTTGAAAGGATTGTAAGAATAATGCAAGTGTTGAAGAAAATACCAAGAATCTAGAGGAAAATTGAAGAGTTTTAAAGTATGGGAGGAGAAAAATTCGTCAGTTAGAGAGAGAGGAAGGGAAAGTTTGAGAGTGGAAGGAAAAAGAAAAGGGGAGGGAAACTTTAAGTTTCCCTCCGGATGGAATTCGTGGGAATTCCCAAAATTCCCACGATCGTGAGTTTTCTCTCCAGAAACTTTCTGGAAAGCTTTCCCACGCTCATGCGAATAACCACAATTCTCACGAGCATGGTTTTCTCTCCAAAAAATTTCTGGAGAGCTTTCCCACGCTCGTTGGAATCATGCCAATTCCCACGATCGTGAGAATTGGTAATTCTCACAAATCCAAACCTCCTTCCAAGCTTAATATTACTTCTCCATGATCCCACAACCTACAAATACATCAAATTAATATCATCAACAAGAATTTTGAAAAGAAAACAAATTGAAATTCTAACAAAAACCACATTAAGATCAATCAAACTCAATTCAAACATAATCATAGTTAAAGAAATCCAACGAACAAATATACAAAGACAATCAAAAGAAAATCAACATCCATGGGTTGCCTCCCATGTAGAACTTCTTTAACGTCGATAGCTCGACTCACCTTGATGCTCATGGTAGCTCAAATGACTAGTATAGTAGCAGCGCGGAAACTGATCTCAAACTTTGTAGATGAGCTACCCTTATATGGACTCCACCATCCTTGTTATTTTCCTTCCTATGCCTTCTCCTACGCAATCGTTTCTTCCTACATGCATTCCTAGGGTCCTCAACATGCTACCATCCACCTTGCACTTAGGTTCTTTGATGACCATTAGTGGTGAGGGAGTGCGATAATGTTTCTTCAATACCTTAAATGTTAATTGCTCCTATCCTACTCTTAATATTAATTCAACCCATCAACATCAATAATTGAATAGGAAGTAGCTAAAAATGGTCGCCTAAGCACCATCGAGGTTTTCTCGTCTTCTCC
The DNA here is from genome assembly GCA_027568935.1 of Erythroxylum urbanii. Classification (NCBI taxonomy): domain Eukaryota; kingdom Viridiplantae; phylum Streptophyta; class Magnoliopsida; order Malpighiales; family Erythroxylaceae; genus Erythroxylum; species Erythroxylum urbanii. The sequence continues at coordinate 1,046 of JAOQML010036392.1, read as the reverse complement.
AATATCCAGTATGCAGAAGTCCATAGGAAACACGAAATTTTCAAACTGTATTTGCACATTCTTATTGATTCCCTTCGGTAAGTGTACTGTTTTGTTGGCTGTCTTCACCAATGTCTTTGTGGGCTCTGGCTCTCCTAAACCTAGATTATGACTGAATGAGTAGAGCATCATATTGATGCCAACTCCCAAATTTGCAAATGCCCTATCTATCGGAACTCCATTAATAATGCATGGAATAAAGAAATCCCTTGGGCCTTCTTTCTTTTGTGTTATAAGTGAGTTTCCTTTTGATATGTATTCTTTGACCTTTTTTGTCACTGGTTCCTTCAATGTGAGTTTTGTTCGAAGTTGATTGGTTATATCTGACATCTTAATTAACTCACCCTCTTTAGAATTCCTCATTGCTTTGATTAAAGATGACTTTAGCTGTGCAAAAATCTGATGTAGAAGTTCGAGTTGAAGCTCCTTGATTGGCTCGCTTATTAATTAGGGAAAACTTCCACAACAATTTGTCCTTTTCTCTTAGCTACCTTTTTCTCATTCATTCTCACTGTCCTTTTGCTCTATCCAAGTAATAACCATGATTCTTTCCTTTGGATTAATTTCAGTGTTGCTCGGTAGGCCACCTACATTTTGAGAAGATAGTGCATTAGCGAGTTGCCCTACCTGAACCTCTAGAATATGGATGAAAGATGCATGATTCTTCAGGATTTGGTTGAATTTTGCTTCCATCCTCTTCTGATTCTCCTCCTGGCTTGCATGCATCCTTTTCTGATTCTCCTCTTGAGCTACCATTTTGGATGCCAAGACTTCCATCATCTTATCTATTTTGCTGTCTAACGCTCCGATTCGATCTTATTGAAATTTTGGTGGTCCTTGTTGTCTTTGCTAGCCACCTGCATTGTTATTAATTCAAGAAAAATTTGGATGGTTTTGCCACCCCGGATTATAGGTATTAGAGTAAGATTTATTGTAACATCCCGTTTCCAGAGAACGGGTCGGACCAATGAAACAGGTCCAGGTGTGGTAAATTACCACACCTCATG
>JAOQML010036382.1:0-10929 GCA_027568935.1 Erythroxylum urbanii | reverse complement strand
ATAATAATAATAATAATAATAATAATAATAATAATCATCATCATCATCATCATCATCATCATCATCATCATCATCATAATAATAATAATAAATTTGGGATACTAAAATGCTTAAAAATTAACTTCTATCTTAATTTTATATCCAAATTATGTATCATAGTATAAATAAAGTTTCTATTTGCAAAATTAATGAAGCAAATAAAATTAATTTAGTCATTAATGCTCATGACTATTTGCCTAAACTAACTAAATAACTAAATTTATAACGAATTATCTCAATTAATCTTTATTCAAAGTTAAAAATTTTCTTAGATTTGTTCTCTATCAATCTAATTGCATTATTATTTTTTAAAAAATTAAAGAATTCATTGAATTGATGAAAGGCATTAAAAGAGACAATATAAGGCTATACTAGTATAATTAGTAATGGTACAAAAAAATCTATCTATTATCTAAGATATGCAGCTAGAAATAGTAGCTTGGTTAGATATTCCATCTTCTTTTAGGGGGGGGGGACTCATCTTTTCTGTTATTTGGTAAGTTACCAAGATTTCTCTAATCTAGCATTATATTCTGTGTGTTAAGTCATGTTCTTCAATTTTCCCCATGTGGAATAGTCTTTTGGTTCCTTTCCATCCATATTGCATAAATTGAATAGTTTAGGCAGAGGCTAGGACACATTTGATCTTTCTCCAACTTTAAATACTAGTTGTCGACTCATATCAATATGCTATCCCAATCAGTAACTGGACGTAAAAGATTCATTATGTGTTGCATCCTAACCCAAATGGAGGTTGTGTAGTTACATTTGAAGAAAAAATGATCAATGGTTTCAACTTCTAGACAACATAGTTCCCATATGAGGTCATTTGTTCCAATGATTCTATCTTTTGTTTTTAACATTCTCCTAATTGCTAACCATGTGGTGAAGGAAGCTTTAGGAATCAATGAACCTTTCCACATAATATTGTATGAAGGTATGAGAGGATTGTGAGGTCTGATTGTTTTAATACAAGAGGAGTTGGAGCATTTACTATTTTTGTTGATGGTCCAGATGAGTTGGTCAGTTAAAGACCTATTAGACATGTAGTTGGGGAAGTAATTTTGTAGTTTTTCAGCCCCTCTACCTAAAAGATGCTAAATTTTATGAGTGGTGACCTTTTTGACTTAAGCTTGAACTAGAATTCTAGTCGTGAGAGCTAAAATATCTTCTCTCATTAATAGAGGATTTAGATTGGTCCAGTTGTCAAACTAAAACTAGGTGTTCTCTCTATTCTTCACTTAAATTCTAATAAAAGGATACACAATTGCATCTTTCTAAAGATATGAATGAGGGGGCTAAGAGTACTATTTTTCAGTAATCTGCAACAAATTGGAATCCTTTATACAGAATTTATTCATCCATTTACTCCATAAAGACTCCTTCTCCTTAAAAAGCCTCTAAATTATTTTAACTACCTGAGCTGTTTAGATCATATATGCTTTTTGTAGCATAGTTGTTCCCATTTGATGTTGGCTCCTTTAGAGTTATCACTTTTACCTGATCACGGAAAATTTCTGATGCATTTGTCAACATCCTTGTTAAATTTTTTAAGTAAAAGTATATGCGAACTCTAATGGATATGAAGGTTGTTCAAAATCGAAATGATGAGATTAACTCTTCTAGCTTATAAAAGAGCTTTATTCTGCTAAGCATTGATCCTTTTCTTGTATTTCTTCTAAGTATATGACAAAATAAAAATTGAGATTACACGAACTCTTTTGCACAAGCTTTTTAGGTAAAAGAGATCTTATGGTGTTACCAAGTCAAGCTACCATCTCTATACTTTTGGATATGGCTATGGAATCGTTGGAAACCCCTTGACATATACTCCCAAAACCTTTTGATAGTATCTTAGCTCAAAATATATTCCTTAATCCATCGTTAGATAGGTATTCTTGAATGTTTGAATGAAAAAAAGCCAAATTTCATCTCAAACTCATTAAAATACATTATCTAAGTCTTATTTTTAAGAAAATATATTAACATCTTTGCTATTTACGCCAAAATCTTGACTAACTCTAATAATTGATATAACTTCTAGAATGATTTCTTTAAAACCCATGTTATAAAATTTAAATAAAATTTCCATCCTATATAATAAATATAGTTTTCACCTGTTCAGCAATCCTCATTGTGTTCAACTGAATTCCAATATATATGCCTACTATAATAAAATTTAAATAATTTTTTCCTTCTTATATAAGAAATATAATTTTTCACCTATTCAGCAACCCTTAGTGTTTCCAACTAAATTCCAATATATATGCCTACTATCTTCAAAATGACACTTAATGGATGCTAGTCCAAATAAAAGGTCTAATTGTTGTCACACATTAAAAGTCAGGTTAGAAATGGAAGCAAAACATGTTATTGGCATGACAATAAGGGTAATATAGGACTTTTATATAGACGTCCAAACTACCAATATATTAGGCTTCTTTATCCTATGATGACCACGGTTAATGCACTTATTAAGAAGGGTAACATGTTTTATGATAATAGGAATAGCAAAATCTTTCTATCCTATTTTCCAACTACTCCCTTAAGATTGAAGAGGAGGAAAATATAATTTAGATCCTCAACTCTATTAAATGCTTCTTATAGATAATTGATCACAAATTATGCCTTTAAATTGAGTGGTTCAAGCTTGTTTGGGGAAATTTCCTTACTCCTAAAGTATTCTTTGTACTCTAGCTAGCTTCAAGCAATAGTCTGACTACATTAGATAAAATCAAATGACTAGATGTACTTTGTAAACTTTGTCAAAGCCATAATAAAAGCCATGATCATTTATTCTTTGACTATCCCTTTGCAAATAAATTATAGAGCATTATCCAAGTGCTTTGCAACAGATTTTTCTTTCTAATTCCTAGAATGGCAAACTTAGTGAGGTATATGATCTCAACCATCTAAGTAATGATATTCACATTCTCTTTAAAATAGCTTTTGCAAACATCATCTACATAGTCTGGTGGTAAACAAACTCCAACATATTTAGAAATAAACAATTAGATGTTGAAGTTATCATCCAAATGAATATACTAAAACAAGAGAAATGATTATATCCAATAGCTCGTCTCTAGAGTTGTCACCCAACTTAGCCGATAGATGGGGACTATAGCCTTAGATTGCTAGTTTTTTCCTATAAATATTAGATTGCTAGCTTTCTCCTATAAATAGTTCTCTATAGATAAATGCTTATGCCACCCCTTTCTTCCTCTTAAAGTTAGTAATATAAGGTTTAAAAGGCCTAGAGTTTAGCTTTTATAGGCACTATGGCAAAGACGAATGTCTTCCTTGAGTCATGCCTTATCTAAAGTCTCAAGTTTTTCTATTACTTCATTTATTTTCAAACAAAGTTAGAACAATTCATAAATTATTGTTCACATATTTTAGGTTAATTACATCTTAACTGAGATAGTTTTTACATTTATAACTCTTGAACTAATTATATTTCTACTTCCTTCTAGAAACATATTTATTTAATTTCTAAAAAGTATATCAAAAGTCCTATTACTTAAAGAGTGAAATTCTAGGTCAAGTTTCCAATATAAGGACTAATTGGTCTAAACTAAGGAAGATTCATATTTTGTGTGATGCCTATAAGTATTTTAACATGATGGTATTTTGATTTGAAGGTTCTTGTATTCCTTTTAATGTAAATATAAAAAATACGATATCTAAATTTGAATTTAAAGAACATAGAGATTCTTGGTTTTACTGACTTATGTAAAAATATGTAAAAACATGAATGTGTCTTCTAAAAACATATTCCACTTATCAAATTTTCCTTGAATTTGCTTGATCTTCATTCCTTTTGATCTATAAATATAGCTATCATTCCAAAGACCAAGTTTACTGGAATTGATCTAACAAATATGTATAAAATAGGATTGGACCTATAAAGATCTCCTTTCTAGCCCATTTCAAAGGAGAAATTAACCACCTTATTGACCGTTTAAAATCCATCATGATGAGCTTACTATAAAGCTCAAGTTTGCTTCTAAGAAACACCTTTGTTAACATGTCAACCACATTCTTGTCCATGTGAGTCTTCTTTAATTTCATTTGTTGCTCCTCGACCATAGATCATAACCAATGATCGTTTACATTAATATGCTTAGTGCAGGGAATGATTCATGGAATTTTTTCTCAAATCCATTGCACTTTGACTATTATTGAAAACTATGTACTCATCATGCTCCACATCAAATTCTAAGAGAAACTATTCCAACCAAAGCATTTCTTCACCTGCTTCCATGTTTGCAATACATTCCTCCTTATTAGTGGACAATTCATATTTTTAGAACTTGGACTACTAAGAAATGGCTCCCTTGCAAATTTGAAAAATTAGCCTAAGTTTGACTTTTTGTTATGGATATCACCAAAGATATCTGCATAAGTATACTCTTCTAAAATTGGTTCACCACCTTCAAAACACAAGCATAATCTAGAATTTCTTCACAAATACTTAAAGATCCATTTCACTATGTCTTAGTTTATCTTTCTTAGATTGGATAAAAATTTGCTCATTAACTTAATAATGTGTGCAATAGCTGGTTTAGTGCATATCATGAAATATATCAAGGAGCCAATAATAAAGGAATATGGGATTAAGGATATATCATTTTTATTCATTTTAGTGGTAAGATAAGATTGCTTTTTAACTTGAAATGAGCTAGTAATGGCATACTAATAGGTTTGGCATTTTTTATATTTAACCTCTCAAGTACTTATTCAATATACTTTTCTTGTGAAAATCAAATCTTCCTACCTTCCTATCACAAATGATCTCCATGACTAAAATCTATTCTACAGGACCCAAAATTTTCATATTAAAGGACTTGGAAGAGACATCCTTTAACTTGCAAATCATGCTAGCATCTTTTCCCACTATTAACATGTCATCCACATATAAGAGAAGGATGATGAAGTTACCATGAGGAAAGTTTCTAAAGTACACGTAAGGATAAGCTAACATTCACTTATAACCATTGCTTGTCATAAACAAATTAAAATTTTTGTACCATTGCCTTGGTACCTATTTATCTCCTTACCTAAGTTGCCATATAAGAAGGTAGTTTTCACATCAAGTTGTTCAAATTCCTGATCTATATGCTCAAATAAACCTAAAATAGTACCCATATATGTCATCACAGTCAATATCCTTTTTCTGATTGTCTCTCTTTACCACAGTCTCATCATATGCTTCACCATCTTTCTTGATCTTAAACACCCATCTATTTTTAACGCCTTATTATTTTTAGGAAGCATCAATAACTGGTAGGTCTCATTCTTATTCAACAAAGCCATTTGAGCTAAGAGTCTTTGCCTTTGAGTGACTTTGCATCTTGGTAGTTCTCTAGCTCCAACTCAATAGTGACTAAGAGATATTCTAAACTAGGTTATCTTATAAAAAGGCTTCTCCTCTCTTGACCTTTAATGGTAGACATCTTCCATCACTTGAGCATGTTGCTCCACTTGTTCATGACATTTATGGACTTCTTCTAGATCATCCACAGGACTTGGCTCATATAGCTCATCTCTATTAAGCTACACCTGATAATTACTATCATGTGCCAGCTCATATCCTTTGTCTTCTTCACCTAGAAGATGATAAAAAAAAAGGAAAAGGTGTAATATCTACAGTACCAAAAGATAAACTATTGGAAGTAATCTTGTTATGCTCATAAAAGACTATGTGCTTGCTTTTGGCAACCTTCCTTTTTTTTAGGTTGTAGAGCTTATAGTCAAACTCCCTGTCTCTATATCTAAGAAATATATAAGATTTAATGTTCAAATATAACTTTAATCTCTTCGCCTTTGGCATATGCTTGAAAGTTTTGTATCTAATCCCCTTAAATATGCATAAGTCGAATCCTTCCCGTTCTGTACTCTTAGGAACGTCAAGATCTAAAAGGATTGAAGGAGATTTATTGATCAAATATATTATGGTTTAGACCACCTCACCTTAAAAAGACTTCAATATATTAGACATTTAGAGCATACACCAAACCTTCGTGCATCTTATGTTATATCTCATAAAGTATTCCTCAAACTCATTGAAGGTGCAGTCACCTCCATTATTAGTTTAGAGACACTTCAAATTTCTTTTCGTCTCTCTTTCCACTATGGCATGAAATTTTCTAAAGGTCTCAAACACCTGGATTTTTACTTTTAGTATGATGATCCAAGTCTTATGAGTAACATCATCGATAAAATTAATAAATTACTTGTTACATCCCAAGGACTCCTTCTTAAAGGGATCACAAATGTTGGAGTGCACTAGCTCTAACTTAGTCTTCCTTTTGGTATACCTTTTATGAAAAGACACTCGATTATGCTTTCCAACCACATAGTGATCAAAGGGGTTGAGAGAAACAATAGTTTGCATAAAGATATGTGATTTGCTAGCTAGAAATTTGATCCCCTTCTTACTAACATATCTTAATCTCTGGTGCTACAAATCTAGAAAAGTATTATCCTCAATGGCATATAGTTCTTTGGCACATGCCTTTAAGTACCTATTCTACCATGAGTAATTGTTAATGATCCTTTAGTCAGCATCTGCTTTCCATCCCTAAAGCATGTCCTTTAATAACAAATTAAGGTGTAACTTAGGAATGCGTAAAAATCCTATTAACTAGTTAAGTATTCCTTCTTCAAAACACAATAGTAGGAAGCCCATATATCGATAAACTGCTTGGAATATGAGTAATTAATGTGGAGACTCTGACTAGTTGCAAAAATTAATGACACATCATCATACGTGCCCAAGGTTATTGTTATAGTGTTATTGTCATCTTCGTCTTTCTAGTTATCATGTTTCTTTTGATTGTCTTGATGCAATAATGACATGCCTAGGTTTCCTTACCATCATTAAACTTTTACCTAATCTTATACTTTCCTTGCCTTTGAAACCTCTATTATTACTTCTTCCTTTATTTTCTACCATAAGAGCCTATACATTATCAACACCGATCTTCTTCCTCCTAATCTCTTCATTGAACATGTTCTCTTTGATTACATCTAAAGAAAGCACATCATCCAAAGCAAAGTTGCTAATTAACACTAACTTTCCAACCTTCAACTTCAGGTTTATAAGCATTTTAATCTAGGAGGCCTTATTGTGAGCAATCTTCCTCTCATAATATACCCTCTAATTTCTTCTATAGATCAAAAGGATCATTATATTAGGATAAGTGATTAATTATGTTGATATAAATTCACTGTCTAATAGTTCCTAAGGTTTTCCACCTCATCGTTCTCACTCTTTATTTGTTATCTTTTCTGGTTTAGATGAGACATCATCTTTTATACTTTTTTCCAAATCAGATGGATCATAGAGATCTTTGTAATACAAGAAATTTAACATCATATGTCTCTATATTGAATAGTAAGTTGATGTCAACTTAACCACAGAGCTATTGCCACTCTCCATACCTAAAGCTCTAATACTAATTGTTTGACTCCAAACAATAACATGCATAAGATCAATAAGAATGATCAAGATATAACAAACTACTCAAATGATATAAATAACTAAAAGACTTATTAAACATATGATTCAATGTGAAAACCCTCCAGTGTAGAGGTAAAGATCAAAGGACAAGCCAATACTAAATTCACTAAATCAAATAGCAAGATATAAGAGTTTAACGTTTTAAGCTATTGATTCTAACTAAAGAACCCCTCACAAAAAACAACTAAAAATAATCTCTCTTCTAGCTCAGTTTAAATGGATATATATATACGACTCCTAAACTAATCCCAAAGATTAAACTCTAATAAAACTGTAGTTGAAGAATATTATTTGGACTCTAAAACTCTTATTTCATTATGTTTTTCTTATGCAACTTATGTTTCTTATCAGGCCTTTTTAAATATAAAAAGATAAGATTTAAATACTACATATGGCCGCCAACATGGTCATATGCAATGACCATGTTCAAATTTTAAACCTCAAACTAGATGTTGTGAAAATACACTATTTCAGTGACTTACACGACCATGTCCACTAATGACTCGACCATTTTTAAATCTACATGGGCATGTCTATCCTCGTAGTGTCACCATTCAGCCCATACTTATAGAAACTTTCATGGTTATCCACACAACCGTCTTCATCATTTATACGGGCATTTGTATCCTTAACACAAGACATGTCCTATAAAAACAACATCAACTCATAAGTTTTTTCCTTGAATTCTTTAGATCTTTGATCCTTTTGATCTATGAAGACAGTTAACAATTTCGAAGAGCAAGTTTGATAGAATTGATATGAAAATTTTGTCTAAAATAGGGTTAGATTAATAAAACTTATGAAGTTCAACTAGTCTTTAATTTTTAAATCACAAACAAGTCCAAGATTCACTTCACGGTTTGACTCGAGATGTCCTACCCTATAATCAAATGGAGTTGCTCGTTTATTAAAGGCTGAAATAGTAACTAGCTTTTAATTATTGCCTTTTGTTAAAGCTGCAGAAGAATATGACCAAAATCCAAGTTAATGAAACTTGAAGCTAATATGTTTTGTGTACGACAAGGAAATGGAAAACAATGTCTACCTGTAGTCTCCAACACAGATAGAATTACAGTAGGACTTCATTTTAGGTTGAGAGCTTTGAGAAGGCCAACAACCCCACAAATATGAGGGCATGATATTGAAGTTCCTCACGGTAGCACAAAAGGGTTTCTTAATTTGAAAAAAAAGAAGCACTCCCCAATTCCCCTTTAGAAAGATCAGAAGTGATCAGAGCTGTAATTGTACACAGTTGTAAAGAACTCAAACGTGAAAATGGTATGATAATACGCTATGATGACAATGCTGTAGTTGTCATTGATCAAGAAGGAAATCCAAGGGGAACTCAAATTTTTGGTGTGATCGCACGGGAATTGAGGCAATTAAATTTCAGTAAAATAGTTTCATTAGTACCTGAAGTTTTATAAGATAAAGCATTCAAATAGAAGATGAAATAACATTGAAAATAATACTCAAACATATTTGAGTTATAGTATTTGAATGAAATAAAGTAAATGTAATAAATGAAATTCAAATTAACTAGTAGATTATTAGATTATGTTTTACGCATATACTTTGAGAAATTTCACATTTATAATAAATTGAATAAACTAATTGCTTTTAAATAATTAATTAGTAATAATTAATTCGTTGAAATCATTAATTCAAAAAAAAGTATGTTTGATTATATCCAAATTAGGAGGCATACCCCCTTTTTTTAATTCCAGTTTTATTCTGGACAGCTCATATTGTGCTCTATCAAAATTTCTATATTCAGATAAGATATCCGATTAGATATCTATAATTTATGTTATGAGGATTTACATATACTCATAATTTTTGTTATAATTGAAATTTAGAGAAAGTGAAAAGGAGTTTTTTCCATTGGAAAGAATCAATACTTATTCCGTTACTTATGTATCAATTGTATCAATTTTTATTTTCTTATTGACTCTAGAGATATAGTAATATGGAGAAGACAAAATTGTTTCAAGCACTGATGGAACCAGAAGTGCCCCTTGTCTCAAAGAGAGGAGGACGGGCTATTCACATTTCAGTTGATGGTCAGAGGCGAATTGAAAGTGAAGTAGTGGGAATTCTAAATATTCCCCTGGGGGAAAATAAAAATAGAGATGTCTCCTATGTGACCCCTAATATGTGGAAGTAGCGACATAATTTTATAGAGTCATTTGGTCATGTAGCAATTTATCATCTTCATATTTGATCCGTTGTGTTACATTATAGATATCTTGGATGGTTCTTATCTTTTTTGGTGGTGTACTAGAGTTGCTAGTTTTAGGTGAGACTTCCATTCTTTCTTTATCGCAGTTATCTCTTCTTGAACTACAACATGCCTTTGATGGTCATTCACTTTCCAATTCCAAATTTTCCCTTCATCAAATTCTACATCCCTTGACATCATAATTTGCTTCGTGATAAGATTGTAAAGTTTGTAATCAATCCCACTTTCATTAAAGCCTAAAAAAAATGCACTTTTGACTCTTATCTTTAAGCTTTGTCTTCTTTTCTTCAGGAATTTTTCCATAAACAATACTTTTGAAAACTCTCAAATGATGAACTTTAGGCTTTTCATAGCTCCATGCTCCCTAAGGTGTGACATTCTCAATTCTTTTTTAACGAAACATGTTCAAAAAGTACATAGCAGTTACAACAGCCTCTCCCTAAAATTCTTTAGGAACTCTTTTTCTTTTAACTTATATTTAACCATGTTAAGAATAGTTTTATTTTTTCTTCCCAAAACACCATTTTGTTATGGCATTTTTGGGCATTATGAGTTATTGAACAATCCCATTTTCTTAAAAATTTTCAAACTCAATTGAAATATACTCTCCTCCCTTCTCAGTTTTCAAACATTTTAATATGACACTCTCTTTATTTTTCAACTAAAATTTTGAATTCTTTGAATTACTCAAAACTTATTCTTTTTTAATTCAACAAATAAACTAAAATTTTTCACTATGATCATCTATAAAGGTCAAGAAATGCTTTTATCCGCTAATTGATATAGGTTTAATAAGATTGCAAACATTTGAATGCATTAAGTCAAATTGTCATATAGTCTTTTTTTATCTCCTTCCCTTAAATGACTTTCTTTACTACTTTTTGATGACACAAACTTCACATAAGCTCTTCGATATGTCAATCTTTAGCAAGCCTTTCACCATGTTCTACTTCTCCATAAGCTTTAAAGCTTTGAAGTTTAAGTGTCTATATTAAGTAACCAAACTCCATCTTATTTATGGCATTGTAGGTTAGGTCATATCACTAAAACTAGAATCACAAAATTACATAAAGAAGGATATTTGGATCCTTTTGATTATGAATCATATGAAACTTGTGAATCT
>JAOQML010036362.1:0-10930 GCA_027568935.1 Erythroxylum urbanii | reverse complement strand
AAGTCCCCCAATTTTAGTGCCTTGTCGTCGTAAAATAAGAACTGAGACCTGGGGCCAACATCTTTGGTATCAGAGCCTATGGTTTCTAAGGATTCCTAGGCTTAGAATATGTTATACTATGAAATGTATGATGTGTGATAAAGTGTTTGTATTGCTAAGTACTTGTTTGCACTGTCGAGTTTATTGAATGCATTAAGTGACATGCATATCAAGCATACATGTAAGAAATAAGGTTAAAATGAAAAGTAAGCTAAATGATAAAGTTTTATTGAAGGAGTAAAATGCCATCTCATTGAAGAACATGACGAGTTTTGTAAGAATCTGCTGCACCTGATTCTCCACTAAGAGAGGAGGTACTGATGAGTCGAGAGCCCCAGCGATTACTGAGGCGATTGTAGGGCAAGAAAATGAGCCCTTTGAACCACAAACGCAGGAGTCTCCTCTTCCTCCAGAGCAAATGCCTAATCCTTTTGATCCCAGAATGTTCCAAGCCTTTGCTCAGGTTTTTGTACAGGCTATGGGCCAGATGTCATCCACTTCTACTCCAGCCCCATCTAAGAAAGGGAGACAATTTGACAAGCTGAGGAAGTATGGCGTAGTGGACTTTTATGGAACAACTGATCCAGAAGAAACTGAAACATGGTTGAGGAAGACGGAAAGAATATTGGAACAGATGGATTGCGAGAATGAGGAAAAGATTATGTATACTGTAAGCTTGCTACAGGGAGATGCTGTGCATTGGTGGGAAAGTGTACTAGAGAATCAGACTAAACTGCCTGTGTTGACATGGAAGGACTTCCTAGCGACTTATAAAAAGAAATATTTGTCTGAGGTGTATATCCAACAGAAGTAGAGGGAGTTTCTGAGTCTCACCCAAAGGGAGATGACAGTGAGTGAATATGAGCACAGATTTACACAGTTGTCTCTATATGCAGCTGAGTTGATGATGATCGAGGCGGCTAAGTGTCGAAGGTTTGAAGCGGGATTACATTTGGCCATCAAAGAAAAAGTGCTGATGTAAAATTTTTGTGACCTTCAACAATTGGTAAAAGCTGCATTAAGGGTGGAGATTGTAAAAAACATAAAAAGTGTAGTGAACAAAAAGAGGAAAGGAAGCGAACAGCTCAGAAAAGGGGGTAGTGGCAGTGCCTCCATGCCAGAAGGGAGTACCATGATCTTCCCCACATAGTCTGATGTTAGGAGCAGTGGTAAAAGCAGGCCCAAATCAAGAGAACTACTTCTTTTCAAGCCTTGGCTTGTTGGAGGCAGGGGAAGAGGAGAGGGAAGAAAAACCATCTTTTCCCAAATGCAATCATTGTGGCAAATTCCATAAGGGGGAGTGCTATAAACTGACTGGAGCTTGTTTTAAGTGTGGAGAAAAAGGACATATGACTAGGGAGTGTTCACAGTATGAAAGACGAGAGGGAACTTAGACGCAAACTTCAAGAAAGATTAAGACTGTGGGAGTTGAGTCTACAACTGAAGTGGGCAGTTCTAGTATAGCCAAGAAAGTAAATCCTCTAGGAAAACAGAGGGGACAAACACCAACTAGAGTATTCACAATGACCAGGGAGGAAGCAGAAGTAGCTCCATAGGTTGTTACTGGTATGGTTAAATTGTTTTATGATGACATTTTTGTTTTGATTGATTCGGGGTCTACCCACTCATTTATTTCATCAAGTATGATTTTGCATAATGGAGATTTGAGTTTATTAGATAGTCCTTTGATGATTAGTACCCCAATTGGCCAGTATGTCATTATTAGTTATGTTTATTGAGAGTGTAAAATATGTATTGGTGAGGTAAAATTAGTGGTGGATTTAATGCCATTGGAGATGAAGTGATTGGATGTGATTTTAGGCATGAGCACCTTAGAAAAATATAATGCCAATTTGAATTACAAATAGAAAACAGTGGAGTTTGTGTTGGACAAAGGTGAAAATGTGTTGTTTGTGGGAATCAAGAAAGCAAGCCCGTCTAAAATAATTTCAGCTCTAACAGCAGAGAAGATGATGAGAAAAGGATGTGAAGCATTTTTGGCATATGTGGTAGACATAAAGGTAGATGAAAGAAAATTAGAAGATATTCCTATGGTCAGGAAATTTCCAGATGTCTTTCCATAGGGATTACTAGGACTACCACTACTTAGAGAGATCGAGTTCACCATAAAGCTTATTCCAGGCATGACACCAATATCTATTCCACCTTATAGAATGGCTCTGGCAGAATTGAAGGAGCATAAAGAGTAGTTAGAAGAGCTTTTGAAGAAAGGTTTTATTAGGCCTAGCTTTTCATCTTGGGGAGCTCCGGTTCTTTTTGTGAAAAAGAAAGATGGGTCCTTGAGGATGTGTGTGGACTACAGGGAGCTTAATCATATCACCATCAAAAATAGATATCCTCTTCCAAATGGGAAGCACAAAAAAATGTGACAAAAGTGAGGAGTTTCTTGAGATTAGCTGGTTACTACAAAAGATTTGTAGAAGATTTTCCATTATAGTAGCTTCGCTCACCAAATTGATAAGGAAGAGTCAGAAGATTGTATGGACAGAAGAATGTCAGAGGAGCTTCAAGGAATTGAAGAATAGGCTTATAACTGCACCAATTTCGACCTTGCCTTCTGGTAGTGATGGATATGTAATATATAGCGATGCCTCGAGGAAAGGATTGGGGTGCGTGTAGATGCAAGAGGATAAAGTGATTAGTTATGCTTTCATGCAATTAAAACCTTATGAGATGAATTATCCCACGCATGACTTGGAATTGACTGCTATAGTCTTTGCATTGAAAATATGGAGACATTACTTATATGGAGTCACCGCTAGGGTATTTACAGGCCACAAGAGTCTTAAATATTTGATGAGCCAAAAAGAGTTAAATTTGAGGCAAAGAAGGTGGTTAGAATTATTGAAGGACTATAGCTTGATGATAGACTACCACTCGGGAAAAGCTAATGTAGTAGCGGATGTACTAAGTAGAAAATCCACTATTGTACATGTGAAGACGATATATCTTCCTTTTTTAAAGGAATTAGCTAAACTTAAATTGACATTGAGTCAAGCCGAACCTAGTAGTGTATTGGCTAATTTTAGAATAAGGCCAGTATTAAATGAGAAGATTAAGTAATTACAGGAACAAGATGAGTACTTGGGCAAGCTCAGAGAAGAAATTAAAAATGGTAAGCCTTCAAAAATAGAGGTAAGAGAAGATGGATTGATGGTCGTAGGCAACAGATTATGTATTCCGGAAATGCTAGAGTTGAAAGATGAAATTCTTGATGAGGCACACAATGCTCCATATGCAATGCATCTGAGGTGTACAAGAATGTATAGAGATTTAAAAGAACACTTCTGGTGGAGAGGAATAAAGAAAGATGTTGCAAAGTATGCTGGAAAATGTTTAGTATGTCAACAAGTTAAAGCAGAATATCAAGCAGCCGTTGGTAAGCTTAAGCCTTTGTCTATTCCTGAATGGAAATGGGAAAAGATTACAATGGATTTCTTGATGGGATTATCGAGAACCAGCAGGAAGCATGACATAGTATGGGTGATTGTCGATAGGCTAAACAAGTCAACACATTTCTTGCCAATTAGACAGGCAGATTCTTTGAATGCCTTGGCCAAGAAATACATAGATGATATAATCAGACTTCATGGAATTCCAAGTTCTATAGTCTTAGATAGAGATCTCATATTCACCTCCAGATTTTAGGAAAGTTTGTAAGAGACTTTAGGAACCAAGTTGTATTTTAGCACAGCTTTCCATCCACAGACTGATGCCCAATCAGAGAGAACAATAAAGACATTGGAGGCAATGTTAGGAGCTTGTGTTATGGACTTCAAAGGCTCATGGGATGAACATCTACCTTTGATTGAATTTGCTTATAATAATTCCTACCACTCAGAAATTCAAATGGCACCTTATGAAGCTTTGTATGGTAGTAGGTGCAGAACTCCTATTTGTTGGAACAAGGAAGGTGAAAGAAGACTTATAGGACCTGAGTTGGTACAAGATACAGTTGACAAGAATAATTTGGTAAAACAAAGACTCAAGGCAGCTCAAGACCTGATGAAGAGCTATACAGATGCACATAAGAAGGAGATGGAATATGAAGTTGAAGAAAAAGTATTTCTTAGAGCCTCACTATGGAAAGGAGTCTTAAGATTTGTTAAAAAGGGTAAACTTAGTCTAAAATACATAGGCCCTTATGAGATTATTGAGAAGATTGGGCGTCTCGCCTACAAGTTAACCCTAAGGCCAGAATTATTCAGGATTCACAATATTTTTCATGTATCGATGTTGAGGCGATATAGATCGGATCCCTCACACATAGTCCAACCATTAAAGGTTCACTTAAAGGAGGATTTGACTTATGAAGAGCAACCAGTGGAGATTTTAGATTCAAAGGAAAAAGTCTTAAGAAATAAGACTGTGAAACTGGTTAAAGTTTTATAGAAGAACCATGCAAGAGAGGAAGCAACATGGGAATCTTTAGAAGCTATAAAGGAGAAGTATCCACACTTGTTTGTAGACACATGTAAGAATTTCAAGGACTAAATTCTTTAAAGAGGGGAGAAAAGTTGGACACTAAATTTTTCTTAGAATTTAATTTAGTAAATTAGCAAGCATGAATATAAATTAGAATTCTTGGATTAACAATTTTAAGAGTTTAATTAGGTATATAATTAATTACGTGTGGTAGCTTGGATTAAAAGGAAGAGTTAGAATTAAGTTAAGGAGTTAGAAGGTATTAAATTAAATATGAAAGGGTGAGCTTGGAAAGACAAAAGTTTGTTTTAAACTAATAAGAAAAGAAAAGAAGAGAGTCATGTACGGTGAGAAAGAAAAAGAGAGAAAGTCGTAGAAGAAACTAGGAGAAAAGAAGGAGAAACCGAAGCATAGAAAGAGAAGAAGAAGGAAGAAGGATATTCAGTTGAGTTTTTAGATAACCTTTATTTATTTGATAGAAAAAAGAAGTAGATAAAATAGGTTATGTGCTAAACATGAAGAGAGAAGAAGACAACCGAGACCCGGGGCTAACACTATAGCTCCCTCTGTAAACTTGATTATGTAACATGATGTAGACTTTCCAGAATAAACATCTCCTGCTATGTCTGCATCAGTAAAACTAACTAACAAAGGTTTATCACCACCAAAACTAAGACTCAAATAAGTTGTACCTTTGAGATACCTCATAATCCACTTCACAACATTCCAATACTCTTTACTAGGATTAAAGAGAAAACGGATACCTATACCAACTGCATGAGCAATGTCTAGCCTAGTACATACCATAACATATATCAAACTACCAACTACGGAGGCATATGGAATTTTCTTCATCTCTTCCTTCTCTTTATTAGTAGAAGGACACAGCTTGTTACTCAACTTGAAATGAGGAGTAAGTGGGTTAGCAACAAGATTAACTTCATGCATACTAAACCTTTGAATTACCTTCTTTATGTACTTTTCTTGTGACAAATACAACTTCCTAGCATCTCTGAAGCGAGTAATCCTCATGCCTAAAATCTGCTTGGCATAAACCAAGTCTTTCATAGCAAAAAACTTATTTAGCTGCTTCTTCAATTTAGCAATCTTAGAAGCATTATTGCCCACAATCAACATATCATCCACACAAAGAAACAAGATGATGAAATCGTCATCCAAAAATCTGCGTACAAACACACAATGATCTCCAGAAGTCTTCTTGTAGCCTTGCTCTCCATAACTGACTCAAACTTTTTGTACCACTGCCTAGAAGCCTGCTTCATTCCATACAAGCTCTTCTTTAGTTTACATATATAATTTTCTTTTCCTTTTACCTTGAAGCCCTCTGGTTGTTCCATGTAAATTTGCTCCTCCAAATGACCATGAAAGAAAGCTATCTTCACATCCATCTGCTCAATCTCTAAATCAAGACTAACAGCTAAACCAAGAACTATTCAGATGGAGGACATCTTTATAACAAGAGAAAATATATCACCAAAATCAATACCCTTCATTTGACCAAATCCCTTAACAACCAATCTAGCCTTATATTGTGGCTTCAAACTGTGCTCTTCAGTTTTGATTCTAAACACCCACTTATTTTTCAAAGCTCTCATGCCCTTAGGCAACTTCACTAACTCATAGGTGTGATTCTTATGTAAAGATTTCATTTCATCTTACATGACTTCAATCCACTGATCCTTATGCCCATCTTCAATGGCTTTCTCATAGCACTCAAGCTCTCCCCCATCAGTGAGTAACACCCACTCATCAGATGAATAACAGGAAGAAGGAACATACTGTCTAGCAGATCTCCTAGGTGGAACAGTTTGCTTAATAATAACTTCAGGAGCTGGAGCATCTACCTCATCAACAACAGCACCACCATCGGCATCCTCAACATCAATATGCTACTTAGGAGCATGATTCTGGACATCATTGTGATCATCAAGTCCAGCAACATCATGTTCACCTATTTGAGGAACAGGATCAAGATTAACTAGGCTACTATAACTAGAACACTCTGGCTTTTCTACCTTATCAATATCTTTAATGGTTTGATCCTCCATAAAGATGACATCACGACTTCTCATAAGTTTTTTCTCAACAGGATCATACAACCTATAACTAAACTCTTCAAGGCTATAACTAATGAAGATACATTGCCTCGTCTTGGAATTTAACTTGGAACTTTCATCTCTAGGCACGTGCACAAAAGCTTTGCATTCAAACACCCTCAAGTGGTCATAGGAAATATCCTTGCCATACCACACTCTGTTTGAAACATCACCTTACAAAGCAATAACAGGAGATAAATTAATAACATGTGCAGCAGTTAATAAAGCCTCACCCTGAAAGGAATTAGGCAACTTAACTTCAGAAAGCATGCTTCTGACTCTCTCCATCAAGGTCCTATTCATCCTCTCTGCCAACCCGTTAAGCTGAGGAGTCTTTGGGGAGTCTTTTGGTGTCTAATACCTATCTGCTTGCAGTTTTCATCAAATGGTCCACCGTTGTCAGTGCAAATGCACTTCAGCTTCTCCCCTATCTCCCTCTTAACCGAAGCTTGAAACTAATTAAAGATACCCAACACTTAGTCTTTTGTCTTTAAGAAATAAAACCACAATTTCCTGGAACACTCATCAATGAATGTGACAAACTACGATGCACCCCTCAAATTCTTTGTCATAAAAGGACCACACAAATTAGAATGCACCAACTCAAGTAACTATGTGTTTCTTGAAGTAGGATGAGTCTTAAAAGAAACTATATTTTGCTTCCCAGCCAAACAGTGCTCACACTTCTCCAATTTAGCACCCTTCAAATCTAATAAAAGATTTTTCTTGGCCATTGCAATCAATCCCTTCTCACTAATATGGCTAAGCCTTCTGTTCCATAACATTGAGGAATAATCGTTCTCCATTGCATTCACCCTATTAGTACATACTGAAGCTGATGTCCAGTACAAGCCAGAGTGCTTTCTACCACAAGCCACCACTAAAGAACCTTTAATGAGCTTCCACATACCTCCACCATTGGTACTCAAATAACCCTCATCATCAAGAACACCAATGGATATAAAGTACAAATGAATATCAGGTGTATACTTAACACTATTTAAAACAAGTTTAGTTCCTGTACTTGTTTCCAACAAAATTGTGCTAATGCTAACCACTCTAGACATAGTCTCATTTCCCATGTTCAATACCTCATGGTCACTTGGAGTATAAGATGAGAAAAAAATCCTTCTTTGATGTAGCATGAGAATAAGCACCAGCATCCAAAACCCAGCTTTACTCATCATAATTAACCCCAACTAGGCTTTCATTAAGGACTGTCATAAGGTCTTCTTTAGTGGCAATAGCAACACAATTCTCATTGTCATTCTCTTTCTTTTCTTCCTTGCCTTTACTGTCTTTGTTCTCTTTCTTTAATTTCTATTAGTTTTTCTTCAAGTGGCCTTTCTTACCACAGTGAAATCACTCAACATCTTTGTATCTGTCTTTGGATTTACTTAGACTCTGTTCCCTATTATGAAAACCCCGGTTCTTATTTCTCCCTTTAGACTCATTTCTTCATTTAATACAATACTTTTGGCAAGTTCTATGGAGATAACACTATCTGGAGCAGAATTTGACAATGAAGATCTAAAGGTTTCCCACGAATCTGGTAAGGAGCCATGGAGAAACAAACCTTATATCTCTTCATCAAATCTAATCTCCATTGCAGATAACTAATTCATAATTCCCTGAAAGTTATTCAAATGATCTGTCATAAGAGTCCCATCACTGTACTTCAAAGCTAACATCTGTTTTATCAAGAACATCTTATTGTTACCAGTCTTTCGAGCATACAATCTCTCAAGTTGCTCCCACAAGGTAGGAACATATGTTTCTCCAGAAATGTGATTCAAAACATTATCGTCAACCCACTGTCTAATAAAACTACAAACCTGTCTATGCATTAGATTCCATTCTTCATCTGATTTATCATCAGGCTTTTGCTTGGCAAATATTAGTAAGTAAAAATTCTTTACATAAAACAAATCCTCCATTTTGCCCTTCCAAATAACATAATTGGCACCATTCAAAGAAACCATCCTACTTGTGTTGACTTCCATTGTTTACCATAACCATAGATATCTCGAACCTAATGCTCTGATACCAGTTGTTAGGAAAGAAGGAAGCGGTCACGCAACGGAAACAAAATAACTAAGATCAATAAACCTTTCCTTATGAGAACAAACATAACCAACACTAGAAACAGTGCACCAAAGTAGATAATAGTCCAAACCAATTAAATTAAATGCAACAAGCAACCAATCTCAAATATAAGAAATTAAGTGGCAAGAAAAGTAAAGTACGCCAGCAATTTTTACATGGAAAACCTCTCCTAGTGTGAGAAAGGAAAAACTACGGGACCTAGTTCAGTAAAAAAATCTCCACTATCACTAAATCAAGGTACAAAGGAGTTTTTCACCTCTAGATAACAGTAGATTTAATACTCAACTCTTAACAACAATAGTAATCATCAAAAGATGATAAACAAAAGAGTTGAGAACAAAATCATCTAAGAATCTGGCAGTAACTTCAATTAAATATCTGGGCACTCTAAAGACCTCCAAATCAGATCTCCACTGTCCACAATGAAGAAAAATGAGAGTAGAACCTTTGGTTAAAATTTCACGTCGATTCGACAAGAAATCACCACCTGATTTAAGTCTTGATGAAAACTGCACAGTGTTGAAAATAATTACGATAATTCCACCTAAGTTTCACTTTTTTCTTTTCTCTCTCATTTTCACTCTTGTCACTGATCCCCTTTTTGTTTCACTTAAATACCTAGGGTTAAAAGGAACCCTTAAGTCATGTGGACTTAGGCCTCACTTAGGAGTGACCTAACCCAACAGATATGCCATTCATTGATGGAAGATACACATGAAAACTTTTATAGATATTCAATGTTTAGTATCATTTTTTATTTCTCATCATGATTATCAAAGTGGACGATTTTCATGTGCATGCATACATGATGGCACTCAATGTTCATTCTCCATCTTTTAAGGCAGCTGAAAATTTTTGTCTCCTATTTACGATAGGGATTGAACTAAAGTGTATATAAATAAAACAACAGTTTGTTTCCTAATATTTGTAGTATTGGAGTTCATAAGGATGGACCTTATATGGGTGGTGGTCAAGTTGTTAAGACAACCAACAATGGGAATTTGGATGAGAGAAGGAGTAAGGAGCTATATTTCTAATATGATAAGAAGTATATATATCAACATATAAATATGAAGAAAGGCAATTCAAAATTTTCATTGTAGATGAAATAAGTGAAGCAAATGGACAGAATGATGTCGGGGAAGAATTTGCTAAAGAAAATGATTCCTAATGTGATGTACTAAAACCAAAACAATACTAAAGATCACTAGGTAAATGTTCCTATTACTGAATACGAGTCTCGATGCCTTGAGGACTATAAGCATTAGTACTAATTATATTTCTATTATCTAATGTAATAAAATGAACGATTGATTTAAGAGAAGTGATTAATTCAATTATAATTAATAATCTAAAATAACAAATATAATTAAATTGGAATTATTGATCTACAATAATGAGCCAAAACAATTAATAAGAATGAAGCAATTAATTGATAAACAAGACCCACATGTAGAATCCTGTAGAGTCTTTTTGCACATAAATTTTTCTTGATTTAATGATTACTCTTAACATTTTAGACCGTTAGAAGTTCCAAAAGTTACAATCATATTCTTTATCAAGAAATACAACCCATATCCTTAAGTTGATTGATTGAAATCTCTTTCTAATCAAAATTCCAAAGATGAATTTCCATGATAGATTTGTCTCAAATTTAAAAGATTTATGTGGTCTTACCTTATGATTCTATACGACTTTTATTATTCATGTCATGATCTATTCATGGGTATGAATTCTCAACAGGGATGTGAATGGGTGGCCCGACCAGACCATAGGTTGACTGACCCGACGGGCCACAGGTGGACAGGCCTGGCCCGTCATTCATTTTTTAAATAAAAAACTCCCAAAACGACATAGGGTGTCCTGGCCACACCACAGGTTGACAGGCGCAACGAGCCACAGGCTGTGGGCTCGACCCGACCTGTCATTTATTTTTTTTTATAAATACTTCCAAAACGACGTAGTTTTGGAAGTAACGGCAGCGTCGGCCTATGGCCCCCCCATGACCTAGTCAACCTGGGCCAAAAGCATGCCAGGCTGGGCTAGCAGGTAGGGCCAGTTTTGATATTCCTAATTCTCAATCCCTATACATGAAGTCCAAAATTAAATAAAAACTCAAGTATATTTCAATTCAATCATAATAATTTATCATGAGTAATTCATAATAAAACTTGGCTGTTTTGTTAAATCAAAGGATCAATCTAAAATAATAGAACTAGGGT
>JAOQML010036327.1:0-10933 GCA_027568935.1 Erythroxylum urbanii | reverse complement strand
AGTCAGTAGAGTCATTGGGTACGTTGAGAGGTCATTCAATCAATTCCTGTCAATTTAATTAGGGATAAATAGTTACACCTTAAGAGAGGATAAGTAGTACATTTGGAAATCTAGGGTGAGACACAATTCAATCAACAAAATATGAGGGAGATAGAATAAGGAAAAAGCAATTTCTAGCATTTAGATTCTTGAATTCAGATTTTTTTGCAATTGCAGTTTTGTCCATTGTTTACGTTAGTCTTTTAATTTTAGTTTAATTTTCTAAATTAATTGCATTAAACAATTTTATTTCTTAATCAAATTCTTTTCTAAATTAAGTAGTATCTGGGAGGCATCAATCCCTTTGGGATCGATATCTGCTCTTTTTAACTACAAGTCACGACCCGTTCACTTGTAGTTTTTAAGCTTAAAATAAGTAGATAGGTTTTACAATCCATCAACAAGTTTTTAGCGCCGTTACTAGGGATTAATTGTTTAGCATCTTGTTTAATTTAGATTATTTTGATTTAAGAGTTTTGATACGTTACCTTGTGAACTTGCAAGTGCATGAACACAAGGAGCACACGGAGGACGAAAGAAGTTATTAAAGACAAAGTCCCTGACATTAAGAAGCACGAAAGGGAAATAAGAAGGGAAAAGCATTTAAATTTCTTTGTTCAAGATATGGCTGAAGAAGGAGAGCAAGGAGGACTAGAAAGAACTCTCATGGATTTCATGAGGCTAGGGTTTAGTCCTCAAGGAGTGGCGAGGTCGGTAGTTCAAGCAAATAACTTTGAGATAAAGCTAGCGCTATTTAACGTTCTTCAAAACAGTGTGCAGTTCTACGGGTTATCTAACGAGGATCTAAATGTCCACATTGCAAATTTTTTTGAGATCTGTGACACATTCAGATTTAACGAAATGTCCAACGATGTAGTGAAGTTGTGATTATTTTCATTCACGTTGAAGGATCGGGCAAAAGTATGATACAATTCTTTGAATCCAGGCCAGATTACAACTTAGGAGTAGCTCGCCTAAGCATTCCTTACAAAATATTTTCCTTTAACAAAGATGACGAGGATTATAAAGGAAATTACAAATTTCCAGTAAAGCGACGGAGAATCTCTCTATGAAACTTGGGAGCGATTTAAAAAACTTTAAAGGAGCTGCCCTCATCATAACCTCCCGAAGGAATTCCTGCTACAAACATTTTATAACGGAGTAAATCTGAGCACAAGGGGCACAATTGATGCAGCAGCTGGAGGTTCATTAATGAGGAAGATGGTGGGAGCAGCCCATGATTTGTTGGAAGAGTTGGCAAACAACAGTTGTATGTGGTCGAGTGAGAGGAGTAGATAAGGATAGAAGGAACAAAAAGATATGATACCTATTGACTCAGTTACTACCTTATAGGTTCAAATTACGGCCTTAATGAAGTAGTTAGACAACATGCAAGGGGCATCCACCTCAGCAGCTAAGGCAATGTAAGTACAATGTGAGCTGTGTGGGGAGAATAACCATAGCTTAGTAGATTGTTTCATATTAGGAACTAGTGGGACTGAATAGGTAAGTTATCTAGGCCAGCCACAGCGAGGTAATAACCCATACTCGAGCACATATAATCCGGGTTAGAAAAACCACTCGAATTTTTCTTAGAGTAATATTAATGCAGGCGGCCAGCGAAGACCACAAGGACCGCCAGGATTCCAGCAAGATCGAATTAGATCATTGGAAAGTAAAATGGACAAGATGATGGAGGTTTTAGGGGCCAAACTGGCATCACAAGAAGAGAATCACAAAAGGATGCAAGCAAGCCAAGAGGAAAATCAGAAGAGAATGGAAGCAAAGTTTGATCAAAATTTGAAGAATCATGCATCATCCGTCCACAACCTAAAACTAAAGGTAGGACAATTAGCTAACGCATTATCTTCACAAAATGCAGGTAGTCTACCAAGCAACACTGAGGCAAACCTGAAGGAGAGAATTATATCTATCACTCAAATAGAGAATAAAGAAAGCAAGCATGGGGAGAAAGATGGAAATAAGCAAGAAGAACAAACAGTATTGGAAGTCCTTCCCCGAGGACCAGTAAGTGAGCCGACTAAGGAATTTCAACTTGGACTTTCGTATTAAATTTTTGTTCAGTGGAAGCCATCTTTAAGGGAAGTAACTCAAAGTTCTGAGGAAGGGGCGTTAAACAAAATAACAGATATAACAAATCAACTCCAAACAAAGCTTATGTTAAAGGAGGCATTGAATGAGGAGGTTATCAATCATATATCAAGAGAAAACCCACATTTAGCACAGACGAAAGAAGACCCAGGAGATTTTTTCATTCCGTGTAGTATAAATGGAGTTAAGATAGAGAGCGCATTTAAGGATTTGGGAGCAGGTATCAATAGGATGCCTATTTATTCAATCAAAATTTGGGTCTAGAATAGTCAGTACCAACTAAGACATTAGTAAAGACGGCTGACAGGACGGTGCATTTGTCGAAGGGGATCATTAGGAATGTGAAGTTACACATTGATAACTTTGTCTTCCCGATGGACTTTTACATATTGGACATTAGTGAAGACGAGGAAACCCCAATGGTTCTTGGGCGACCGTTCCTAGCTACTGCCTTTGCAATTATTGATGATGAGGTGGGTGAGTTAACACTGAGAGTAGGGAAGGAGCAGTTAACATTCAAGGTGGCAAAGAAGAATTATTTTTCCACTCTACCCTTGACGGAAATCGAGGAACCTAAACATCAAGGAGGATGGGAAAATATTGAGGACCCTAGAAATGCATTCAGGAAGAAATGAACACGCAAGAGAAGGTAAAGAAAGGAAAACAAAAATGAAGGTGGAGTCTAGAATAAAGCAGTTCTGGTACAATGTTGGAGATCAGTTTGTGCATCGACCATTCTGATCATTTGAACCACCATGAGTAAAAAAAAAAGGAGAGTCGAGCTACCGACAATAACAGAAGTGCTGCATGGGAGGCAACCCATAGAAATTAATTATCCTTTGATTGTTTTGTTCACTTATTTGTTTGTTTGAATTCTCGAGTTATGTTCATGGTTGAATTAGTTTTGATAGATGTTTATGCTGAATCTTGTTTGGTTTCAATTGTTCTGCATGAAAAGTTCTTGCGGATGATATGATCTCGATGTGTTCGTAGGTTTTGGAATCCTAGAGAATGAAATTACACTTGGAAGAAGGTTTGGAATTTTGAGGATCATTGTGGGAATTGGGGTGATTCCCATGGATGTGGGAATCCTCTCCAAAAAGTTTCTAGAGAGAAAACCCACGCTCGTGGGAATTAGGGTGATTCCCACGGACGTGGGAATTGGGGTGATTCCCCTCTCCAGAAAAGTTTTGAGAGGGATCCCACGCTCGTGGGAATCATGCAGATTCCCATGAACATGGGAATCCCATCCGAAGGGGGGTTTAAAATTTCCCCCCTTCTTCCTCTCATTATCATTTGGAATTTTCACACTCTCCCTCTCTCTAACCCACGACTTTCTCTCTGTTATCTCTCAAAAACTCTTCGTTTTTCATCTCGATTCTTATTATTTTCCTCATGTCTATTTATTCATCTTACATTTCTTCACTATTTTCATACATCAATCATTCAAAAACATCAAGATTTAGGTGGGATTTGATTTTCTCTCTCTAACATATGAATTTCTCTCTCTCTTTTTCATTTTTCCAGATTTTATTCTAACAATGGCTCTACCAAGGACAAGGAGGGTTAGGCAACCAGTTGATGAGCTCCGCCTTCAAGTTTTTGGCGAAGGAAAAATCAACTTAGCAGCTACTTATCGGGCCCCATTTTTGATTTACTCGGAAGAAGAAGGTGTAGGTTTTCGTGATTTTAGAAATAGAGCACTTGTTACTCCTAGGTATTTTAATTTTGAAGTCTTAGAGAATATAGGAGTGAGATGCCGACTTGAACAATTAGCTACGAATATAGGGTGGAATAGATTTGTTTGGTGTGATGTGCCCATTTCTGCCACTCTATCTATAGAGTTCTTTACAACAGTTAAATATAATTCTAAGATGGATTTGTTTTGGTTTAGACTTGGCTGTAATGTCCTTAAACTTGATTATTCTGTCATGTGTGAACTATTTAACTTGTCAAATACAAAAGTTTTAGATGGCCATTCAGATTTTGATGTGGATTCTTTTTAGACTACTCTCATAGGTGAAACTTATTTCGATTCATGTAATGCACCAATCTCTCTAATCAGGAGCACTAAACATTTGTTGTTACATAAATTTATGTGCTTGACTGTGTTCAACAAAACGGAAGTCAATAAATGTTTGGCTAAAGAACTTTTCTTTTTATGGTATATGGACAGAAAGCGTAAAATTAACACACCTTATATGATTTTTCGATCATTAGTGAGTGTTATTACTAAACAGAATACATCTTTTGGGATGGCCCATATTGCTTCTGCTTTAGGTACATTCTATAATGTTAATATGGCGAACCTGCATATTATTCCTCATAACATGTTTGATATAGTTTATTTGACACGTGTTGAGTTTTTGGAAGTCTAATATATGGAACTTTGCAATCCTCATAAGCGCACTATAGTGAGGATTAGGAGAGACATGAGGGCAGATGTAGACCGACCCTCCATATCCAGAGTAGTTACATAACCAAAGGAGGAAGAGGTAGTAAAGGAAGCAGGGGAACCAGCAGCGGCTGATCGTCATCAGTCGATTCTTGATCAAATAGCTACAAATCATCAACAAATAACCTCTTAGCTTGATAAACTTGGCACTCAAATGCAGCAGGTTCACAAGGAGCAGTGCAGTTTAAAGAAAAGGTTCCTCAACTTCTATTGGTGGAATAACTTTGAAGCTCCTTTACCAACACCTTTGCCACCACCATCAGAATAAGCTTTTCTTTTCCCTTAACCTTTTAGAATTTTGTTTGTTATTTCGTATATGTGAATATATTTTCCTTAGTTTATTTCATGAAAATAAATAGTTGAAAGCAACAAGGTAGGCAATAAAAAAATAATTTACTTACGTTGACCTTTGGGTTATGAATAGAGCTAGTAACTAGTTGAAAATGTGATAATAGCTAAGTAACCAGATCGACAAGCATCACCAATATGTGCCTTCGTACAAAAAGGCTATAATGACGTTTCAACCAAGTTATTTAGTAAAATGACTTAGTTAAGTAACCAGATCGATATTCATCACAAATGTTTACCTTCAAGTAAAAGACTAAGTCTGGGTTTAAATTAATAAATGAAAAAAATGTGTTTGTTTTCTTAATAAAAATCTACCGTACTTGTAATAGGCTTGAATTTTCATGAAAACGTACTTAAGAATAATTACAAATTCTGAGGGACCGAAAAATTATTAATGTGTGTGTACAATTGAAAAGGGTAAATAAGTTAACATTTAGGTCTTGATTAAGTTGTATATTCAGTTCAAAACCCCTAGACACATATTTTGCATGTTAATGATTTGACATAACTAAATGATTGGGTTTAAGAATAAATTCATTTCATAAAGATCAAAGCCATTGCCTCATTATTGCAATGTGTGTTTGTGTTTATGTTTGTTGTGTATTGTTGTTTTGTTTGCTTGAGGACAAGCAAACGTTTAAGTATGGGGATGTTGATAGTTGTCAATTGCATGATATTTTAGGGTTTAATTTCTTATGTATTTAGTGTGAATTTGAGTGTTGAGTATGCATTGAGGGTTTAATTATGTTAGTTTAAGTGTTTTATAGGTTATATTAAGTCTTTGAGCTTAAACGTTATATTTTTGAGGTACCGTGATGCGTTTGTTAATGTTTCAGGGTAAACGGTAAAGAAAGGAGAAGATTCAAAGAGTTTTGGGCCAAAGACCTAGCCTATGATTGTGGCACAGCATGCCATAATCGTGATAGAGAAGGACAAGCTATAAATAGCCAGGCCACGATCATGCACATTGGGCCATGATTGTGATAGAAAAGTTAAGATGTTGGCTACAATTGTGGCATCGTGGCCCTGCATCAGGCTGACAGAAAAACTCAAGTTTTGCAAGATTGTTTGGACCGTTTAGACCCCAACTTTAACCTAGAGCCTCAAAAGTATAAATAAGACATTACAAGTCAGATGTAGCAGCTAGAGAGTCTGAGAAAAGGAAACACTCACGTGATCTAATCCCGAAAAACCTAGAGAGAAATTGAGCGATTAAGGAAGGAGACAAAGGAAGAGAGACACGGAGAAGAGCTTGATGCAACGTACTTCCCAGAATAGGTGGTTTCTTGCTGTCGCTGCCTCCCCTACTCTGTTCCTATTGTATTTTCCATTTATTTCAGTTGTTGAGAGAATATCTTTTGTTGAATATTGAGTTTATGTTTATACTCACCTTTGGATCTTGATTTTTGAGATTAATAAATTTTGGATCTATTAGGTTTTTATTGATTTACTTGTGATTTAATTCTTCTTCTTAATAACTTAGCAATAGACTGAGAGGGTGAGCTAAGTGAAAATAATCAATTTGGGCTATGAGAGTTAGGTGAATTGATAGTAAAGGATTATATCAAATCAGTAGAGTCGTGTGACGAAAGATTGAACATAGATTCCCAATAGGTTAGAAGACAATTTTAGACTAATTTAGGTTTTGGGAATTACGGATCAAGAGATCACAATTCCATAATTTAAATTAGGGATTGTCAATTAGGCTTAAGAATTATAACTCGAGAGAGAGTAATTCACCCTAGGATCGCCTAAACCCATTAGGTCGATAATTTCACAATTAATTCGATTTTCGTTAATTTAAGATCAGAATCCCCTTTATCTCACTCGGTAGTTTCTAGGTATGGTTTGGATTGGTTTGTGTGATTTGTTTTCTTAATTAGTTTTCTGCAACTCAATTCTTGAATTAATTGTTGATTGATTTATTTCTATATTAGTTTATTTTGATTTGAATTATTACAGTTTTAGTACGACCTTAGATTTTAGGACTAGATTAGGCTTCCTTGTGATCGATACCTTAGGCACTACGTGAGCAACCCGTGCGGTTGCCAAATTTACCAAGGTTATAAATAGTAAAACTTAGCACGTGTACCCTTGCGATCAGGAATCACGCCAATTCCCATGATCGTGGGAATTATAATCCGAGTCATAATGCGGGGCTTCATTAATCTTAGGGTTTTCAGACTATTAAAGCATAATTAAGCCTCCATCATCAAATGGAGACAAAACCCTTCTGTAGAAACACCATCCTTGAGTGAAGAACATAAGTTTCTGCCTCAAGGAAAGATTGAAATCAAGGATTATTATCAAGATTAGGGAAAATAGAACATCAACATCCAAAATTCTAGATTTTGGCAAAGAAAAGAAGAAGTTTCTTTTATTCAATTTTTCTATGTCTTTTCTTTCTTCTAATCTTTGTAAGATGGATTATTTGTGTGTTGATGATGTTATGGAGACCATGATTGGATGAATTAGTTTAAGGATTGATTTTGAACTATTTTGTTAAAAATCCTATTTTATTGAATTGAATGAAAGTGTCTTTGATATTGTTGATTTTATTTGTTATCTTGCAACAAATCAAAAGAGTGAGCAAGATTTATTATGTAAGATTGTACAATAAGAGTTGACAACCTATAGATGTACAATCATTACATCAATTGATAAGTTAGAAGAGAGATCTCAGTGAATTCAATTGATCCCCCATAAGATAGTTTAATTAATAATTGAATCGATGGAGTCATTAGGTAAGTTGAGAGATCGTTTAATTGATTTCATTTAATTTGATTTAGGACAATTAATTACACCTTGAGAGAGGGTAGTTAATACATTTGAAAATCTTATGTGAGACACAATTCGATTAATAAAATAGGATGGAGACAAAATAGGGAAAAAAGGAATCTCTTGTCTTTAGATTTTTAAATTCCGATTTTTTTGCATATTAGTATTGTTCAGTGTTCATTATAAGTCTTTTAATTTTAATTTAATTTTCCACATTATTTACATTGAACAATTTTGTTTCTTAAACAAAGTTTGTCTGAATTAAGTGGTGCCTGGGCATTAATCCCTGTGGGATCAATATCTACTTTTTAACTACAAATCATGACCTATTTACTTGTAATTTCGCATGAACACAAGGAGCACGTGAAGAATGAAAGAAGTTAGTGAAGACAAATTTCCCAACATCAAGAGACATGAAAGAGAGTTGAGAAGGGCAAAGCGTCTAAACTTTTCACACCAAGATATGGCTGAAGAAGGAGAGCAAGAAGGACCAGAGAGGACTCTGATGGATTTCATGAGGCCAGGATTTATTCCTCAAAGAGTGGCGAGACCAGTGGTTCAATCAAATAATTTCGAAATAAAACCGACACTTCTTAACATTGTACGAAATTGTGTATAGTTCTATAAGCTATCGAATGAGGTTCCGAACACCCACATTGTGAATTTTTTGAAGATCTGCGATACTTTTTGTTTCAACAAAATGTCCGACGATGCGGTGAATCTGAGACTATTTTCTTTTACATTGAAAGATCAAGCAAAGGCGTGGTATAACTAGCTGAATTTAGGCCAGCTTACAACTTGGGAAGAACTTGCCCAAGCATTCCTCGCCAAGTATTTCCCATTGATGAAGACGACGAGGATTATCAAAGAGATTATAAATTTCCAGCAGAACGACAGATAATCTGTCTATATGGCTTAGGAGCGATTTAAAAACTTGTAGAGAAGTTGTCCTTATCACAACATTCCTAGAGAGTTCTTGCTTCAGACATTCTACAATGGACTTAATATGAGCACCAGAGGAACCATCGATGCAATAGCTGGTGGTTCATTAATGAGGAAGATTGTAGAAGCAGCTCACGGTCTCTTGGAAGAGCTGGCGAGCAACAGTGCATGTGGTCGAGTGAGAGGAGCAGACAGGGGTAAAAGGAAAAAAAAGGTATAATACCCATTGACTATGTTACTGCTTCGCAGGCTTAGATCACGGCTCTTACGAAGCAGCTAAACATCATGCGATGAGGAGCATCTTCCTCTATAGTGAAGGTGAACTGTGAGGGCAAAACAACCATGGCTCAGTAAGTGTTTCCTATTGGAAACTAGTGGTAGTAAGCAAGTAAGTTACATGGGCCAGCTGTAGTGAGCTAATAACCCATACTCTAATACTTATAATCCGGGATGTGAAAACCATCCAAATTTCTCTGAGAGTAATAACAATGCTTGTGGCCAAGTAAGACCAGAAGGATTGTTGAGTTTCCAATAAGATCAAATTGGAGTGATGGAGAGTAAGATGGACAAGATGATGGAAGTGCTAGGGCCCAAACTAGCAGCTCAAGAGGAGAATTAGAAGAGGATGTTTGCTAGCTAGGAAGAAAGTCAAAAGAGGATGGAAGCAAAATTCGACCAAATTGTGATGTATCATGCCTCATCAATTTATAACTTAGAGGTTCAGGTGGGTAACTCGCTAACATGTTAACTTCGAGAAATGCAGGTAGCCTACTGAGCAACACTAAGGTCAAATTGAAGGAAAGAATCATAGCCCTCACTCGAGCAGAGGAAAAAGAAAGTGAATATGAGGAGAAAGACGGAATTAAAGGAGAAGGACAAACTGTTTCGGAAGCCTTTCTGAGTGAAATAGTAAACGAGCCAAAACAATGATTCTTAGGCGACTGTTCCTAGTAACTTCTCGTTCAATAATTGATGTGGATGGGGGAGAATTAACACTGAGAGTTGGAAAGGAGAAATTGATTTTCAGAGTATCTAAAAAAGACTATCGTCCTCCTTTAGCCCCAATGAATATCAAGGAATCGGAACTCTAAGTCAGATAGGAAGACATTGAAGAACCTAGGAATGCATTCAGGAAGAAAATATCACAGGTGAAGTCATAGGAAGGAGAACAACAAGGAAGGTGGAGTCCATACCGAGTTGGCTCATACACAGAGTTTGAGATCAGCTTCTGCACTGCTACTGTACTAGTCATTTGAACCACCTTAAACAAAAAGGAGAGTCGAGCTATAGACGATAAAAGAAGTGCTACATGGGAGGCTACGTATGGAATTCTACTCCCTCCTAATTGTTTTTATTTGTTTAATGGTGTGGCTCTTTAGATATAAGCATGCCTGAATTGAGTTTGATTGATGTCGATTTGGTTTTTGTTGGAATTGCAACTTGTTTTATTTCAAAAATTGTTGATTATAATATTAATTTGATGTGTTTGTAGGTTGTGGCATCATGGAGAACTAATATTCAGCTTGAAAGAAGGTTTGGAATCGTGAGAATCACCTCATCCCACGCTTGTGGGAATTGGAGTGATTGCCATGATCGTAGGAAATCTCCCTAGAAACTTTCTGGAGAAAAAACTCACGATCGTGGGAATGGAGGTGATTCCCACGATAATGGGAAAGATTCTGGAGAGAAATCCCACGATTGTGGGAATTCCCACGAACATCTACAGGGAAATTTAACTTTTCCTTCCCTTTTCCTGTTTCACCCATTCTTCAAATTTCAATCCCTCTCTCTCTAAAGCACGAAATTCTCTGCCTCACTCTTTAAAACTCTTCATTTTCCTCTAGATTCTTGGTATTTTCTTCAACTCTTTTCATTAATCTTACAATCCTTTCATCTTTTCGTGCATTAATCATTCAAAAACACAAGGATTTGGGTCAGATTTTGCTCTCTCTTTCTCTATCAAAAATCGAATTCACATATTGTTTGCTTAATTTTGAAGGTTTTCTTCTTACAATGGCACCAAGGAAGATGATGGTTTATAAACTAGCTAAACCGATCGATGAATTGTGCCGTGAAGTCTCTGGTGAAGGTAAGCGCAATTTAGCGGCAGCTTATTGTTCCCCCTTCCTAATTTATTTAGAAGAAGAAGGTGTACATTTCCGTGACCTTACGTAGTGTTTGGTTACGCTGCGTTTGGTTACTGTCTCTTGGGTGCAGAGACGGAACGAGACGGAAATTTGGAGACGGAACAGAACAAAA
>JAOQML010036234.1:0-10936 GCA_027568935.1 Erythroxylum urbanii | reverse complement strand
AAGTGAAGTGTAAAGAGTTTAAAAAAAAAGAATATACCGAGTTTTAAATTGTTAAGTGATGTGACACGCCACCCTCGAGGGGCACTGACTCGGGTATCACCATCGATATCGGGTTCGGGTCCAGCGGGAGTGGGGTGTTACATTAATGGAGATTGAAGCATTTTTTCAAGAGAGACTCACGGAGGGCTAAACATCCCGACAGTGGTTCAGAGGCAACATAGATGACGACGACTCGGGTTAATCATGTTTTTATTATTTTCTTGTTTCTTTCTCTCATTAAGAATTGATTATGTTATCATGTGTTTATTAGATGAGTATTAAATGATGATGATTTTATTACTCTATTAAATCATTTTTCATGAAAACCCATTGCTAAAATTGAATGCAATACGTAATCATCGTATTCCCGATTCATGTGTAGAGAATAAGAGTTCCAAATCATTAGAGATAACATAACATAAGTTAAATAATCCTAGCTTGTGTGATTATTTCCTAGATTGGTCTATTTTTCTGATTCATAATGCGGTTGTCCGGATAAAGTTAGATAGCTTATTCTAGGTTTCCTAATAGCTAGGGTTAATTAATAAGCGCTTTATGATTAACTAGGATCTAAGGAAAGTTTTAGATTAACAGATCTTGTTGTTAATCTACGAGCAATAATTGATAAGAGAGATAAAAGAACAACAAATCAATGAATTATGCTTAATTAGGGTGTAGGTCGAGATCAAATCAAAGAACCGGATCCCTACGGAATTCCTCAATTTTATCAATTTTTTTACATGTTTTCTTTAATTTTGTTTTTATCTGGTTTACTATATTTTACTTTCTTATTAAATCCAAAACCCCACAATTACTAAAACATCAATTCATTTCATATCATAAGCTAACCGAACACTTCCTGTGGGATTGACCTAGACTCACCACTACTATAGTAGTGGTAGTTTAGTTATTATATTTTGACTAGCATTACGAAGTGCCAATCACCAATCTAATGGGTTGTTTTCCCAATGAAGGCGTGCTAATAAGTTGTTTTCTCATCGAAGCTACCTAACTATTCTGCCAATTGGTTGTTTTCCGCACCGAAGATGCCCAACGAGCATGTCAATGAACTATTTTCTCACTAAAGGTGCCTACTAATCATACCAAGACATTGTTTTTCCCACTAAAGGTGCGTATATGGGCCATTTTCTCATCAATAGTGCCCAAGAACTGTGCCAACTAGCTGTTTTCTTCATCGAACATATCGAACAATCGTAACAATGGACTATTTTTCCTGCTGAACATGTGCTAACCTGCTATTTTCATCGCTGAAGGTACCCAACGACCATATCAATGGACTATGTTTTCCAACAATTGTGTGTAAAAGTACTATTTTCTCACTAATGGTGCCCAACCACCATGCCAACATTCTTTTTTACCATCGAACATGTGTCAACTAACTGTTTTCCCACTAAAGATGCTCAATGACCATGCCAATGGGCTTTTTCCTACTGAAGGTATGCCAACATGCTATTTTTCCACCGAAGGTGCCTAACAATTGTGCCAATTGGCAGTTTTACTTCACTAACGGTGCCCAATGACCATGCCATTGGGCCTTTTTCCCATCGAATGTGTGCCAATGAATTGTTTGCTAATCGAAGGCACCCAAAGAATATGATAGAGTGCTTTTTTACCATCAAATGTGAGCCAAAGCACTATTTTCTCAATGAAGATGCCCAAGGATCATGCCAAGGGGCTGTTTTTCCCATTGAAGTTGTGCCAACGGGCTGGTTTCTCACAGAGGGTTCCCAACGACTATGCCAACTAGCCATTTTCTTCATCAAAGTTGCCCAGTGACGGTTTCAATAGAATACTTTTCCTATCGAACATTTCTAATGGACTCTTTTCTCACCAAAGGTGCCAGTTGACTAAGCCAACGGGTTGTTTTCCCATTATAAGGGAGCCAACGATGTGTTTTCTCATCAAAGGAACCCATCGATTGCGTCAATAGGCTGTTTTATCACTGAATGTGTACAGTGACCATGCCAACAGGCTTTTTTCCCACTGAAGGTAAGCCAACATGCTGTTTTTTCACAGAAGGTGCCTAACAATTATGCTAACTAGCAGTTTTCTTTGCTGACAGTGCCCAAAGACCATTTCATCGGGCTTTTTTCCACCAAACATGAGCTAAATAATTGTTTGCTAATCGAAGGTGCCCAAAAAACATGATAAGGTGTTTTTTATCATCAAATGTGAGCCAAAGGACTATTTTTTCAATGAAGGTGTCCAAACACCATGCCAAGCTGTTGTTTTTCCAATTGAAGTTATCCCAACGTGTAGGTTTCTCACTTAGGGTTTCCATCGATTATGCCAACTGGCTGTTTTCTTCACCAAAGTTACCTAGCGATAATTTCAATAGACTACTTTTCCAATCAAACATTTTTAATGAACTCTTTTCTTATTAAAGGTGCCTATGGACTAAGCCAACGAGCTATTTTTCTTATTGTAAGGTGCCAACGATGTGTTTTCTCATCGAAGGTACCCATCGAATGCGTCAATAGGCTATTTTATCACTGAATATGTCTGACAACCATGCCAACGGGCTTTTTTCCCACTGAAGGTATCCCAACAAGCTGTTTTTCACTGAAGGTGCCTAATGATTGTGCCAACTGGAAGTTTTCTTTGCTGATAGTGGCCAACGACCATGCCATTGGGCTATTTTCCCACTGAACGTATGTGATGAACTATTTTCCAACCAAAGCTGCCCAAGGAACATGATAGGGTACTTTTTTTCCATCAAATGTGAGCCAAAGGACTATTTTCTCAATGAAGGTCCCTAAGAACCAGCCTAAGGGTTTGTTTATCCCATTGAAGTTATGCCAATGGACTGTTTTCTCATTGAGGGTTCCCAACGATTGTGCCAACTGGTTGTTTTCTTTCCCAAAGTTGCCCAACGATAGTTTCAATAGTCTACTTTTACCATCGAACATTTCTAATGGACTCTTTTCTCACTAATGGTGCCTATCGACTAAGCCAATGGGTTGTTTTCTCATCATAAGGGTGCCAACGATGTGTTTTCTCATCGAAGGTACCCATCGATTGCGCCAATAGGCTATATTATCACTGAATGTGTCTGGTGACCATGCCAAGGGGCTTTTTCCCACTGAAGGTGTGCCAACGAACTTTTTTTTTTACTGAAGGTGCCCAATCATTATGCCAACTTGTAGTTTTCTTTACCATTGGTGCCTAATGATCGTGACAATGGGCTACTTTTCTCACAAAATGTGTGACCACAGTTTGTTTTCTTCACTGAAGGTGTCCAACGACCATGCCAATTGGCTATTTTTCCTAACAAGCATGTGCCAACAGACTATTTTCTCATCAAATATGCTTAGCGACCATGTCAAAATGCTTTTTTACCATCAAACGTATGCAAACGAATTATCTTCTTACTGAAGTTTCCCATCAACCATACCAAGGGGCTATTTACTGAACAAAAGGTGTGCTAACGGGTTCCTTTCTGAATGAAGGTGCCAATGATTATGTCAACTGTCTATTTTATTCACCAAACATGCGTAAAGAGCATGCTAATAGGCTATTTTTCCCAACGTGTGCCAGTGGGCTATTTTCAACATCAAAGGTGTATAAAGACCATGCCAATAGGCTATTTTTCCTATAAAACATTTACCAATGAGCTATTTTCAGCATCGAAGGTGCCCATAGACCATGCCAATGGGCTATTTTTCCCACCAAACATGTGTAAATGGACTGCTTTCTCACCAAAGATGCCCAATAACCATGTGAACATTTGCCACTAAACTATTTTCTCATTGAAGGTACGCAACAACTATCCCAGTAGACTATTTTCCCACTGAACGTTTGCCAACAAGTTGTTTTCTCTGCCAAAAGTGCCCAGCAAGTATGCCGATGGTTATTTTTCCCAACAAACATGTGCAAGCTGCCTGTTTTCTTATTAAAGGTATCCAGCGACCATGCCAAGGTACGCTCTCTCCACTGAATGCAAGCCAATGGGTTGTTTTTTCCACCGTAGGTTCCCAACGGCGATTCCAATGGATTATTTATCCCAATGAAGGTGTTCCAATAAGTTGTTTTCTCACCGAAGCCACCCAACTATTGTGCCAATGGCTGTTTTCCTCACTGAAGGTATCCAACAACTATGCCAATGAACTATTTTCTCACTAAAGGTGCCTTGCGATCATGCCAAGAAACTATTTTTCCCACTAAAGGTGTGTCAATAAACTATTTTCTTACCGTAAGTGCCCAACAATTGTCCCAACTAGTTGTTTTCTTCATCAAACATGCATAGTGATCATAACAATGGGACACTTTTCCCACCAAACATCTGCCAACTTGTAAATTTTTTCATTGAAGGTGCCCAGTGGCTATGTCAATACACTATTTTTCCCACCAAATGTGTGACAAATGATTGTTTTCTCACTAATAGTGCCTAGCCACCATGCCAACGTGCTGTTTTCTCACTGAAGATGCCGAACGATTTTGGCAACTGGAAATTTTCTGTACTAATGGTGCCCAACGACCATGCCAAAAGGTTTTCTTCCACTAAATGTGTGTCAATGAACTGTTTTCTTAACGAAGATGGCCAGAGAACATGCTAAGGTACTTTTTTATCATCAAAGATATGCTAAAGGACTGTTTTCTTAATGAAGGTGCCCAAAAACCATGCCAAGGGGTTTTTTTCCCACTAAAGTTGTGCCAACGGGCTGTTTTCACACCAAAGGTGCCCAACGGTTATGCCAAGTGGCTGTTTTCTTAACTAAAGGTGCCCAGCGACATTTTCAATAGGCTACTTTTCCCATCAAACATTTGCCAATGGACTTTTCTCTCATCAAAGTTGCCTGCTGTCTATGCCATCGGACTATTTTTCCTATTGAAGGGGTGCCAACGATGTGTTTTCTCATTGAAGGTGCCCATCGATTATGCCAATAGGCTATTTTATCACTGAAGGTGTCCGACGACCATGCCAAGGGGTTTTTCCCACTAAAGGTATGCCAACGAATTGTTTTCTTACCAAAGGTGCCCATCAATTGTGACAACTAGTAGTTTTTTTCACCATTCCCAATGATCGTGACAACGGGCTGCTTTTCCCATAAAATGTGTGCCTACAATTTGTTTTCTTCACCAAAGGTGCCCGAAAACCATGCCAATAAGCTATTTTTCCTAACGAACATATGCCAACGGATAGTTTTCTCATCGAAGATGCCTAGTGATCATGTCAATATGCCTTTTTACCATTGAACGTGTGCAAACAGATTGTCTTCTTACTGAAGTTGCCCATCGACCATGACAAGGGGTCGTTTACTCGACATAAGGTGTGTAACAGGTAATTTTCTCACCGAAGGTGCCTAATGATTATGTCAACTGGCTGTTTTCTTCATCGAAGGTGTCTAGAGACTGTGCCAATAGGCTATTTTTCCTACAAAACATAAGCCAACGGGCTATTTTCAAAATCAAAGGTGCCTATAGACTATGCCAATAGGCTATTTTTCCTACCAAACATATGCCAATGGACTGCTTTCTCATCAAAGACTCCAAACGAACATGGGAATGTGCTTTTTCACCATTGAACATGTGCCAATGAACTATTTTCTCATAGAAGCTGCCCAACGGCCATCACAAGAGACTATTTTTCACAATGAACATTTGCCAACAAGCTATTTTCTCCACCAAAGGTGCCTATCAACCATGCTAATGGTTTATTTTTTGCAACAAATGTGTGTAAACTGACCTTTTTCTTATCGAAGGTATTCAGGCACCATGGCAAGGTGCGTTCTCTCTACTGAACATATTCCAAAGGTTGTTTTTCCATCGTAGGTTCCCAATGATTGTTCCAATGGGTTGTTTTTCCTAATGAAGATATGCCAACGAGTTGTTTTCTCACTGAAGCCGCCCAATTATTGTGCCAACTAGTTGTTTTCCTTACCAAACGTTCATAGAGATCATACTGATGAACTATTAAGGTGCCTAGAGATTGTGCCAAGACGCTGTTTTTCCCACTAAAAGTGTCAACGAGCTATTTTCTCACCTAAAGTGCCCAACAATTATGCCAACTAGCTGTTTTCTTCATCGATGGGCTATTTTTCCCACCGAATATATGCCAACTT
The DNA here is from genome assembly GCA_027568935.1 of Erythroxylum urbanii. Classification (NCBI taxonomy): domain Eukaryota; kingdom Viridiplantae; phylum Streptophyta; class Magnoliopsida; order Malpighiales; family Erythroxylaceae; genus Erythroxylum; species Erythroxylum urbanii. Next base: position 4,814 of record JAOQML010036234.1, on the reverse strand, counting down.
GTTGTTTTCTTTGCTGAACATGCCCAGTGACTGTGTCAATAGGATATGTTTTCCACCAAATATGTGCCAAATGACTGTTTTCTCATGGAAGGTGCCCAGCCACCATGCCAACGTGCTTTTTTACCATCGAACATGTGCCAACAAACTATTTTCCTACTAAAGATGCCCAATGACCATTCCCACAAAACATGTACCAATGGACTTTTTTCTCATCGAAGGTTCCAAACGACCATGAGAACATGCTTTTTTACTTTCGATCATGTGCCAACAGATTGTTTTATCATTGAAGGTGCCCAACAACCATCCCAAAGAACTATTTTTCCCATCAAACGTTTGCCAACAGGATGTTGTCTCCAAAGGTGCTCTGTGACCATACCAATGGGTAATTTTCACCACCAAATGTGTGCCACTGTACACAGCATATCATCCAACTCCAGATGGAATAGCTAACACCGATGTTGTAGCCAATCAATGTTTCAGTCCCTCAAAACTTCTTTGATAATCATCATTCCATCTAAAAGGCAAATTCTTTCTCTTAAGTTTTGTTAAAGGGGTTGAGATCATTGAAAACTCCTCGATAAACCTTCTATAATATCCAGCTAATCCTAAAAAACTCCATATCTTAGCCACTATTTTTGGAGCTTCCCACTTCGTCACTGCTTCGATTTTCTTCAAGTCTACCTGTATACCTTGTCCAGATACAATATGACTCAAGAATACTACTTGATCTTTCTTAAATTCACATTTACTAAACTTGGCATACAACTGTTTCTCCCTCATTATCTGTAGAACATATCTCAGATGTTCTACATGTTCCTCTCTACCCTTCGAATACACCAAAATATCATCAATAAACATAATCACGAAGTGATCTAAATAAGGTTGAAATACCTTGTTCATCAAGGCCATAAAAGTTGTTGGGGCATTAGTCAATCCAAACAGCATCATCAAAAACTTGAAGTGCCCATATCTTGTTCTAAATGCACTTTTTGGCACATCGGCCTCAGCTATTTTCAACTTATAGTATCCCGATCTCAAGTCTAACTTTGTGAACACTTGAGCTCCTTGTAACTAATTAAACAAATCATCAATCCCCGATAATGGTTACTTATTTTTAATTGTTATCTGATTCAACTGCCAATAATGAATACACAACCTTAGAGTTCCATCCTTCTTTTTTACAAACAATACTAGAGCTCACCAAGGTGACACACTGGGTTTAATAAAACCCTTTTCTATTAACTCCTACAACTGGGTCTTCAGTTCCTTTAGTTCTACTAGTGCCATCCTATATGGAGGAATTGATATATGAGAGGTTCCTAGAACAAGATCAATGGTAAACTCCATCTCCCTTTCTGGGTGTAAACCCAGTAGTTAAGCAGGAAACACATCTAGGAAATCCCTAATAAGAGGAATATTCTGAATGGTTAGTTCATTCCAGGTATCAAGTATATGGGCTAAATAAGCCTCACATTCACCTTGGATTAATCTCAAAGAACTCATGAATGAAATCAGTCGGGTTGGCACTACCTAACTAACTCCTCGAAACACCACTCTCGGCTGATTAAGGGATTCTTTAGTATAACAATTCATCACTGCCTTATGAGCAATGAGCCAATCCATTCCTATAATAATATCTATTTCCTTTCACTATGATACAATCAAATCAGTTTCTAACTTTGCTTGATCAATCCGAACTATGCATCCCTTACACACCTCACCAATTATTGTAGGACTTCCTACTAGAGTACTCACCACTAAACCACAATTCAACATCTCTCTCTTTCGACATAGTTTAGATGCTAGGTGCGGTGCGATGAATGAATGTGTAGACCCTGGATCTATCAATGCAAATGCTTTAAAATTAAAAACATTCAACACACCTGCTACCACATTTAGGGAGTTCAGCGCCTCCTGTGTGGTAATGGCATAGACCCTGGCCTAGGACTGTAGCTGATTACTTCGCACCTTAGTCCTAACACTAGGCCCTGCTGACTGAGTTCTACCTCTACCCCTGCCTCTATGTATAGACCCAATATCTCTACTTTGTTGTACTGTTGTCTTTGTCACTATTCTTCCTCTCATTCCAGACCGTGCTCCCGAAGTCTCAAGACAATCTCTGATCTGATGCTCTATAGAGCCACAACGAAAACAAGCTCCTGGTAACCTCCAACACTCACCACCATGCTTTTTACCATAATGTTCACAATCAGGCATCTGTTGTGACTGCCATCTTGACACTAATCCCCTACCTCTACCAGTCTGAACAAATCCATCTCTTATTCAAAACCCTGATTGTGTCGATATAGATTGGAATCGAAATGATCTATTCTGGTGTTTACTGAAGCTTCTGCCATAATCAACCTGAGATTCAACCTGCCTCTTCCCTCTAAACCCCTTTTTGTACTCTCCTTGACCATCTTTTACCAACTGCTCAATTGTGATTGAGGGTGCTCGTAATTCCATAAAACTACCCAAATTAAAAATAGCTAGCATCATTTTGATCTTTATGTTTAACCCGTCTACATTTGTCTTCCTCAATTCGGATCAATGCAGTTGTATACCCTATTAAATCATTGAATCTTATCTCATACTCTGCCACTGTGAGCCTACCTTGCTTCAGATCCAGGAATTCTTTCATCTTTCTGTCTAGATAAATCTTAGGCATATAATTCTCTAGAAACGCCCTCAGAAAATCTTCCTAAGTCAAACTACAAGGTCTGGTGTTACTCCCTGGCACAGTCTTCCACCATTGGTATGCTGGACCTTGCAGTACTGAGACCAGATAATCAAATCTTTCATTTGTCTCATAGTCCATCTGATCGAACAGTCTTTCAGTTCTCTCTAACCACCCTTCTGCCTCAGTAAGGTCTGTCCTTCTGTAGATGTCCACAGTCCCCTGCTTTCTCAGCTTATCATATCTTCTTTCTCACCTCTTTAGAATTCTTAGAGGCATTTGAGTAAACTCAAGTACAGGAGACACCCTATTGGCTCCTCCAGACTCTATGTCAGCTGACTCTCCAATTTGATCTCATACAGCAGATGACCTATAATAAAATTAGTAGTGATTACTATCCGAATCTTTCACTCAATATCACGTATAAATGTCCTTATACGTCCCTATAGATGCCAAACCATGCTCTGATACCAAAATTTGTAGCCTCCCACTATTATAGAGTATATACCCAAACATCCGGAGGATGTCCAAGAAAAAACAATGGTATGCTAGATAAAACCTAATCTTTTAATGGCCTCATAAAGAAAACACAATAATTAAAAACCTCAACTTCTCATTTCATTCATTCATAAAGGTTTACATTGAAGTCATTAAAAACCAATATTTACATCCTCTATACACATGTTCTATATGACAAGTAAACCACTTAATAACAATTACAACTCCTTAAATGCCAGCTGACAAACCTTTGCTCCATATCTTAGTCCAAAATGTACTTCTAGAAGATCATAGAAATCTAGGTCTCCTGTCTCATACATGAAAGGTCATGTTGTAATTTTGCATGAGCTTTACAAACTCAGTGAGTGAACCATCATTAGTGATCTTACTCCAGGAAAGCACACAAATATCATACAACTAACAAAATTCATAATAAGACATGATGAAAGTCATACACTTCACATATATATATTTTTTGTACAACCCATTCAACCACATTATCATGGCATATCACTTTATCATCACAGCTTTAGAAAAGATTTCACAAGCATATATTTAATAATCATAAATATACAAATACAAATGCAGATGCATATGAGACTCTAAAATCATTATTATTTGGTGTGAATGAGTGCCTCTCATATACAGATACAGATACAGATACAGATACAAATATTGATATAAATATAGGCCCATTGGGTTCAGTAAGATATAGAAATCACAGAGTAAAGCTCTACGTGTAGACTTCTAAACTTAAAGCTCTTTCAGACTGGCTATTTTGATCACAACACCTTTATCTGAACCTGCATTTTATCAAATGCATCAAATAATAGAATATCCCATTAATAGATTCACTTATGATGCACAGACGGAATTTTATATTCATAGGACCTCAGTCAGGCATTCAACTTTCATTGAGTATTCAGATTTTAGTAGCAATCAGATATCAATCAAATTTCATATAAAAATAGAACACTTCTAATATATTCCCTAATATCAAACTCCTCGGACCTTTAAAGTTCAAAATTCATATACAGATCACATACAATTCAATAATTGGAAGTTAAATAGAATAAATCATTCAATCCTAGGAAGATCATCTAGGCTGACTCACAAATGTTCCCTTTTGCTTATTGCCTTAAAGTTCCAGCGATATCTAGAATCGATCATTCGACGTGTTCCCCTATATGCAATCATATACAAAATTTACACATTCAGGTAAATAGTCAATCATACGCACATTTATGAATACATCATATATTATGCATGTTCACTGATAAATTTTTGGGTATGTTTCCTTAATACACTTTATAAGAAATAATAACACCTTCCAAGCATTCTTTAATCTTTAATACTCTTTATTCACTTTAACCCCCTCACTCAATAACAACTAAACCCATTTAAGTTCTCATTTGAACCTACATACCTCATATGGTAACATCCTCACTTGAATTAGGTTAGAAAACATCCTAACAAAATATCTTTGATAAAGCCTTGTAGGTCACGATCGTGCAACTGTAGGAACGTGAGTTTGGTTTTGTAAAACCCCACTCCTGCTGGACCTGAACCTGATATCGATGGTGATATCCGAATCCGTGCCCCGCAAGGGTGACGTGTCACATCACTTAACACTTGAACC
>JAOQML010036216.1:0-10937 GCA_027568935.1 Erythroxylum urbanii | reverse complement strand
AGCATGAGGTGTGGTAATTTACCACACCTGGACCCGTTTCTCAGGTCCGACCCGTTCTCTGGAAACGGGATGTTACATTTATTCTACTTTGGATCAGTTTCACCTTATCTACAGTGTCCTGTCTCAGAACCCTTTTACCATTCCCAAGCCCTCTTCATCTCAATATAGAGGCGATCGACATTTTTTTCCATACAATGCCTTATATGGTGCCATTCCGATATGACTATGATAGTGGTTATTATATGCAAACTTGAACAGAGCTATATACTGATCCTATGCTCCTTGAAACTCCAATACACTTGTTATGAGCATATCCTCAATAGTTTTGATTGTCCTCTCACTCTGTCCATCTGTTTGAGGATGGAACGCAGTACTAAAGTTTAACTTCGTACCCACCGCTGACTATAAACTCTTCCAAAACCTCGAAGTAAATCTGGGATCCCTATTTGATACAATGGACACCGAAAACCCATGTAGTCTAACTACCTTATTTGCATACCTCCGAGCTAACTAATCTAATGAGCTACTCTCTCTCACTGGTAAAAAATGTGCCGACTTGGTCAATCGGTCCACCATGACCTATATTGCGTCGTGCTTCCTCAGGATCTTTGGCAATCCCATTACAAAATCCATGGTAATTCGTTCCCACTTCTACTCTAGAATTGGTAATGAATGAAGCTTCCCAACTAGAGCCTGATGTTCAGCCTTAATCTGCTAACATGTTAAGCACTTAGCTACATAGTCAGCTACTTGCTTCTTCATCCCTGGCCACCAGAAATGCTGCTTTAGCGTATTATACATCTCGGTAGTATCAGGATGCATAGCATAAGCTGCTATATATACTTCCTCCAAAATTTCCTTTCTCAACTCATCCACATTAGGCACACACAGCCTTTGCTTCAGCCACAGTGTCTCATCTCTCAATTCAAATTCAAAATCTGGTTTCATTTTTGATTTCTCAATAACCTTCACCATTTCGGGATCTTTACTCTATACCTTTCTGATTTTGACGTACAATACTGGTCTTAACTTCAATGTGGCTATCAGTATCTTATTCTGGTCTAGATTCAACTCCACATTTAAGGCTCTCAATTGAATTAAGCTCAATAACCTTGATAACTGAATCTGAGCTACACTGCTATTCAACTTTCTACTTAAAGCATTTTCCACCACATTAGCTTTTCCCAAATGATACTCAATCGTACAGTTATAATCCTTTAAAAACTCTATCCATCTCCTCTGTCTCATGTTCAACTCCTTCTAACTCAACAAATACCTCAAGCTCTTATGATCGGCATATATCTAAAAAGTCTCTCCAACAAATAATGTCTCCATATCTTTAGAGCAAAGACTACTACTGCAAGATCTAAATCATATACTGGATAGTTTATCTAATGAGACCTTATTTGTCTCAATGCATAGGCTACCACCTTGTCATACTGCATCAACACACACCCCAAACCTTGATGGGAAGCATCCCTGTATACTACATATCCTTCAGTTTCTAATGGAATAGTTAACACCAGCATTGTAGTCAACTAATGTTTTAGCTCCTCAAAGCTTCTCTGACAATCTTCATTCCATCTAAAAATTATATTCTTCCTCAGAAATTTAGTCAGAGGGGTTGAGATCAATGAAAACCCCTCGACAAACCTCCGGTAATATCCAGCTAATCCTAGGAAACTCTAAATTTCTGATACATTCTTCGGAACATCCCATTTCATTACTGCCTCTATCTTCTTTGGTTCCACTTAAATACCTTGTCCGTTCACTATGTGACCTAAAAACACTACTTGATTCAGCCAAAATCACATTTACTGAATTTGGCATATAGATGTTTCTCCCTCATAATCTCTAGGATCACTCTTAAGTACTCAACATTCTTTTCTTTGCTCTTTGAATACACTAAGATGTCATCAATAAACATAATTACAAAACATTCCAGGTAGGGCTGAAACACCTTGTTCATCAATGCTATAAATACAGCTGGGGCATTAGTCAACCTAAATGGCATTACTAAGAACTCATAATGCCCATACCTGCTCCTGAAAGCACTCTTCGGTACATCAGCCTCTACTATCTTCAACTATTAGTACCCATACCTCAAGTCCAATTTAGTAAACACCTAAGCTCCCTGTAACTGATCAAATAAATCATCGATTATAGGCAATGGGTATTTTTTTCTTCACTGTTATCTGATTCAGTTGCCTGTAATCAACGCACAATCTCAACGTTTCATCCTTCTTTTTCACAAATAAGACTGGAGCTCCCCAGGGTGAAACACTGGGTCTAATTAACCCCTTTTCCAGCAACTCCTGCAACTGAGCCTTAAACTCCTTCAACTCCACAGGTGTCAACCTATACGAAGGAATAGATATAGGAGTATTACCTAAAACTAGATCGATTGTGAACTATGTTTCCCGATCTTGAGATAAACTAGATAACTCAATGGGAAACACATCTAGGAAATTCCCTGACCACAGGAATATCCTACACATTCTGCTCATTTCGAGTATCAATGACATGGGCTAAACAAGCCTTACATGCCCCTTGCATCAACCTTAAGACGCTCATAAATAAGATCAGCCTGGCTAGCACTGCTTGAGTAATACTTCTGAACATTGCTCTCGGCTGATTAGGAGATTCTAATATTACCTTCTTTGTATAACAATTCATAATGGCCCTATGAATATTAAGCCAATCCATGCTTAGGATAACATCTATTTCCTTTAGTAGTAACACAATCAAGTCTACCTCCAACTCTACCTGATCAATTCAAGACAAACACCTCTTGCAGACTTCCCCTATTACGATGGTACTACCTATCGGTGTACTGACCTCTAATCCATATCTTTATAAATCTCTATCACAATGCAACCTAGATGCCATATGCAGTGCGATAAAAGAATGCGTAGATCTATGATCTAGCAATGCATAAGCCTCAAATTTAAATATAAGTAACAAACCTGCAATGACATCTGGAGACTCTTGAGCCTCTTGTCTTATTATGGAATAAACTCGGGCCTGAGATTACGATTGGTTACTCTGTACCTCAGTCCTACCAGTAGCATTTCTAGAACTCATTATACCTCTGCCGCAGTCTCTTTATCCAGACCAATTAGCTAAGCTCTGCTTAATTGTAGTTTCTGTCGCCACACTTCCTTTACTACCATATTGTGCTCCAAACACTACAGAACAACCCCTGGCCTGATGATCAAATGAGCCGCATCAAAGGCAAGCTCCTGTCAACTTCTAACATTCAATACTGTGCTTCTTCCCACAATATTCATAAGTCGGCAGCTGACTTGATACTGCACCTCTTCCACTATCAAACGGTATGAAGTTACCCCTCTATCTAAACCCTGACTTTCTTGATCGAGTAGGTGGTCTAAAAGATTTGTTCTGACACTTGCTAAATCTTGTGCTAGAACCACCCTGAGACTTACTGAGCCTCTTCAGTCTAGACTCTATCCCATATTTTGACTGACTATCCTTCAACAACTGCTCAATTTGGATCGAGACAGCCTATAGTTACGTAAAACTACCTAGGTTAGAAATGGCTAACATCGTCTAAATCTCCATGTTCAGCTCGTCTTCAAATCTCCTACACTTGTCTTCCTTAGTAGGAACCAAGGCAGTAGCATATCCCATTAACTCATTAAATTTAATCTCATACTCAGCTACCGATAATCTACCCTACTTTAAATCTAAAAATTCCTTCATCTTTCTATCCAGGTTGACTTTGGGCACGTAGTTCTCCTTGAAGACTCTCAAAAATTCTTCCCACCTCAAGCTACAAGGCCTGGTGGTACTGTCTGGAACATTCTTCCACCACTATTATGTTGGGCCTTGCAATAGGGAGACTGCATAGTCGGACTTCTCATCCAGCTCACAGCCTATCTGATCGAAAACTCTTTCTGTCCTCTCTAGCCATCCCTTAGCCTCTGCAGGGTCTGTATTTTCGTAGAAGTCCATGGCCCCCTACTTTCGTAGTTTATCGTTCCTCCTTTTCCTTATCTTGGGAATTCAGGGAGGCATTCTCTCAAGTTGAGACACAGACAACTCCCTACTTGCTCTTATTGATATTAGGTCAGCTAATTGTCTCACTTGATCACCTATGTCAGATGATCTATAATAAACAATAACTTCAATTATTATCCTCATTTCTCACGATAACTTTTGTTTAACATACTTATATATCCCTACAGATGCCAACCAGCCTTTGATACCACCTGATGTGGCACCATGCTCCCATCCAACACATGCCTGCACATCCTTTGAACATTTGAGCACATGTCGACAAAAGTAGTGCGCCAAATACATCACTTTCACTATATCTCATGGCATCATAAATTAAAACCCCAAATTCCTCATTTCATTTCATAAACAATACGCACATTGTAGCTTTACAAGTCACCCATATATGTACAATATCAACAACCTAACAGAGTCCACAAATCTGTCTACAAAGCATGCTACATATATGAGGAAATTTACAAAAATTTTAGTCTAAGTCCTTCAGTCTAGCTGACTGACATTTGAGCCATGTCTTCTATCTAAAAGTTGTACAAAATCTCTTCTAAGCAGTCTTAGAAGCTAAGTCATTGCTCTCTCGAACTTGAAAATGTCAACATTGCAATTTGGTTGAGTTTTGCGAACTTAGTTAAGTAACCATCCTCGATGGTTCACTCATATCATATAACATATCAATTCAAATAATCACATAATTCACATTATTTCATTTATGAACATAAAGCAACGCAATACACGTTGTACACAATTTTCACATTTGTTATTCAACATAATTCAATAATACATTGCAATCATTCAAAAACATATATATATCATGCGTATATGCAATGTTCATGAGACTCACATTCATTTATTTCATTGTTATAACTGAGTGCCTTTTTCACTATTTCGTATCTGTTGCAGATATCGGGCTCTATCATACTGTTCCTTATCCATTGGGGATACAGGGCTCCTTATACATTAAGCCTTAGGCTCTTACCACAAATGTCTGAGCTTAAAGCTCCTTTTCACTAGCAACTTAAGTCGCAACTCCCTTTATCCTTCATGCATTCATGTAATGGCGTGCACCACATATATTCAATCAATCATGCTCATTCAATCACATTCATGTTCTCTTTCTCATTCACATTTATCATCGGACCTTGGGTTCGGCATTCAACATGCAAGTTGAGTATCACTTATTTCGTCACATTCACATACAATGAGCCCTTCTAAATACGGAAGTCATGCATTAAACGCCTCAGACATTCAAGGTCCGGAATTAGTGCATACACATCACATAATAATTCAATACATAATTAAATAAACAAACATTCATAGTGAGACCATCTTAGTTTACTTAAAGTTTTTTCTTATTAGCTTATTGCCTTGAAGTCCTGATAATGTCTGGAAGCGGTTGCTCGATATGCTCTTCTATAATAACCAAGCATATATATTTACCATTACTACCTTGCACATTCATATGAATACTTGATCATGAGCACATGTATATATGTCATGTATAATGCATGTTCAGTGATAAATTCCCAGGTATATTTTCCTTAATACACATCTTATAATTGATTAACAACACCTTTTAATAATTCTTTAATCTCTAATACTCTTTATCCACTTCAAACACCACATTCAACTTTAACTGGATTCATTCAAGAACTCATTTAAGCCTAAATACCTTATATGGGAACACCATAGCATTAATTGGTTAATATTTTACTCAAAAGACAACTATTTTTCTTTATAGAACTAGCCACGGTCGTGGTGTCCCTGCCACGATCATCACAGAAAACTTTGGAGCTAGCCACGAACATCACAGAAACTCTTTCTGGCTAGGCCACGATCGTGGGGTGAGGGCCATGATTGTGCCCTGCCTTTTGTTCCTTCTTTTCTGCACGAATTCAAGATATATCCTCATATCCATTTCATACCGAATTTTCCTAAATTCACCTCTTATAACACGACCTCATTTTATACTAATTCAATTATCATATTGATTACATTAACTCCACAAAATTAAACTCATTTGATTCATAAATTTCAACTTAATTTCATCATTCATGAAATCCTATCTCTTTCTATGGTGTATCTCATCCATAAAGCATCAAATAATTCATTCATTATGTTATGTCCTCATTTAACACTCTAAACATTTTACATTAGATGCATTAACATCAAACATCCTTTTCCTTAAAGAGAAAAAATCAAAAATCAATCAAAACTTATCACATATTTAACCAACCTTTCCAATATCAAAATTATGTTCCTTTCAAACCCCAATTAAGTCCAAAAGTATAGGTATATACCACATCCTTAATTGGTTCAACCATTGTATAATTAAAACTTTTCCATGAAAAATCACAGCCCATGATCGTGGCATCCCCTACCACAATCGTGATAGAAAAAATTCTCCCACTTATCTTGCAGTTTTTCAGTTTTTCACAGGACATATTTTTAGGTAATTTTCTATGACCATTTTGACCTAGAAAATGAGGTTTTTAGGCAAACCCTTCTTCTAATCAAATGTTCCTCTATGTCTTAGCATTCTAAAGATGTTAAATTCATACATTTTGGTTCAGCATAATGCACTTTATAATCAAAATACTACATACTATTCTCATACCTCGATAGAACGCAATGCTCAACTTCAAGCCAACTTTTAAGACTTTAAGAATAGATTTCAAATTCGATTGCACTATAAAAAATGTAGCCATATGTTTTTGGTTTACTCTAAATCAAAATCCACTGAATTTGGATATCTTCAAATTAATATATGGTCAAAATATATATGCATGTTCAGTGAAAGTGCTCCATCTAACATATTCCAAAACACATTTAACTTCATTTTTAACTCTACCTTAACTCCAAACTATTGTCCTACCTCTTCTCATTTCGAGACAATGCATTAGCCTTTTCTTTGGCTTTAGACTCATGAATTATCATTCATCTTAACACAAAGTAAGACATAACTCTATTTATCTCTTTATCCACACACACATCATCATCATACTTCAACTTCCTTGTTCATCATCATTCATCTCTTGATTCATTATCATAATTGATTCATTTATCAAACAATTCATGAATACATTAACTCACTACAATTTAGCGCATGATCTCTTTATCACTACACTACACTCACGTTAAAACACATATATAAAAACTCATGATCAATCATCAAATTTCTCATCATACAAGTTCCATTTAACAAATCCCATGAAGATTAAAGCATAACTTACTTGATTAATCTTCAAACTCTTCAAGATATCTCTTAACCCTAGCTCTCTATACAACCCATATAAACATCATGAAGGTTGGGAGGATTAGGTTTTCTAGTGGAAATGAAGAATATAATAGAAATGATAGTAGCAAGGAGGGGTGAGAGCAAAGCTTACTTTGGTGGAGGTGGTAAATGTCATGGAAATGAAGAAAATGAGAGAAGAGATGGAGAAGAAAGCCACAAAGAGAAGAAGAGAAAGCAAGGAACAAGACCATTTAATTTTCTTCCAATTAATTAAGACTATCATAGGATAAGGACATGGTTTGGCAAGTGATATGTGTCCTATCTCTATTGGTTTGGATTAGACTCTTTCATTAACTAGTCTAATCAACTCTAATTCCTACTCTAATTGTCTCCAAATTTCAATGACATAGGTTGTTAAATCCAAATGTCATTTATAAAAATTTCCACTATCATTTGACTCTTAATTCTATTTCCACTTATTAGTTGTCCTGTCGCTTGGCATTTTTCCTAGTTCAAAATTTACCCAAAAATTCAGGAATTTTCTAAATTTCACCAAAATTTCTAAATCAATACATATACACACCAATTCAATTTTCAATACATATGAACCACAATTCATATCAAAAATCACATTTATAAATCAATAATACCTGGAAAATGTCAATCAATGCATGTACAATCATTTTAATGTGCAAACATTAATATTCACATTTATGTGTATGTCATATTATGCATGAACATGAAATGCACTTTCTAACTTCCCATTAATCTCTCGAATATCGTATTCTAGGGTCCTAACCCTTAACATGGGATAACGAGATGTTACACCTAGCCCACCGTATGTTTGTTGATTATTGTCCTCATCATTAATGTAAGATAAGTAGAAATTATAGAATATTTTACAGTCTTATTTTATATTGTTTTAAATTATTTATATAGCACATTTAAGTAAAAATTGCTACATTTTACTATTATTAACCTAGGTCGTTTAGTTCCCTATTTGATTTATAAAAGGGGTTTAAACTATACTAAATATTTTATTTTAGGCTTGGTGGAATTGAGTTATCTAGAAGAAAATCTGACCTAAAATAAAGTCAGCCTAGAAGAAAGCCTAGAATTAAGCAATCGTCCACTAGAAAAATAGTCCAACAATAGCAGAAAAATTCCAGCCCAAAATTAAAAAACAATCTAACAAAAAACTAGCCCAACAAAATAAGAAGCGGCCCAATAAAGAAAAGCAAAATACAAAACACAGAGAAAAGAAGAAAAAAAAACACAGAAGAAGACAAATGCAATAAATAATCCAATAAAATAACTATCAGTAGCCAAAACAGAACTATAGAAAGGAGCCACCAAAACATAAATGTAGAAGAAACACATAAGACCAAAACTCAATGCAACAAAAAGAAGAGGAGTAAAATGAAGTGAAAAACCCAAAGGAAAAGAAAAACACAACAGAAACCAGTGTTGGGGGGAGAAAGAGACATGATCATTGCTAACATTTTATAGGCCCGAGGCAAAGTAATTAAAAGGGCCCCAATAAATTGGTAATATATAGATACATAAACTTTAACATTGTATTTTTATTATTAAAATTTAATATCCATACATAAATGACTCAATTTATAAGTCTACATACTAAATAAAATACCAAATGATCATAACGTCAACTAATAACATCTTGTAAATGTCAGCAATAATAAAATCACTAAAAATAGTAACAATAACAACAAAATAGCAGTAATAGCAATTGAACATCAATATTAGATTGCAAAACACCACGAGAATTGCACTAACATGCATACATATAATTGAACATCAATATCAAATTGCAAAACACCACGAGAATTGCACTAACAAGCATACATATGATCATGATTTATGAAAAATAATTTCTCTATACATTTTTAGATGCAAAATCATTAATAATAGTATCAAGATCAATAGTGTCCAACATATCCTTCTCAATACATAAAATAGCTAAACCATTTAGCCTTTCTTGTGACATTATATTGATGACCTCAAGTAGGTTTTCAATAATTACAACTTCGCAAAACTTCTCTCAACTGATGCTACAGTCACAGGCGTAGTTAATAAAATTCCATAAGCAATTGAAACATTTGGATAAAAATCTAAAGCTTTAACAAATTCTAAAATTTCAACCGATGATATTAACTCATTTGGAAATGTCATTTGTAACACTTTTAATTAAAAAAAAGATCATCTAAATCCACATTTGATATATTATCATGAGAAAAGTTGTTGTAAAATTAGTGCAACATTCTCTTAATTTGTTATCACCTAATGACCTTAACTTCTTTGATTCAAATAAGAATCCAAAAATATTTTCAAATTTTGTTAATTATTCAAATATATTCTTACACGAAGCAATTACCATATCCACTATAACTAGATGGTAATTAACTCTGAAAGAATCCTCAACTGATTGTATTTCTCCATCGTGATCATTTTCATCAAATTTTCTTTTCCTAATAATACAACATTTAATTGGAAATGTAGGTTCTACATTCATCTTATGTGCAAGACTTTTGGCAATATTCAGACTAGATCCAAACCCTTCATCTTTATATTTCTAAAAAAATACCATCGCATCTTTTAATTGCTTTATGGTAGCATCAATGCACATAGATTTAGATTGCAACTTTTTACTGACCATGTTAATAACGAATAAAATATCATACTAAGTAAAAACTCAAATCTCTCAAGTACACTAACTAAACTTTCTGCTTTACTCTTTGACTTGGCATCATCACAATATCTAAATAATTCCATCAAAGCCAATCTTATTTGAGGAGCTTGAAATCTAATAGCTTTAGAACTTTTTATTCGACTCTCCTAAAGAGTGTTAGACAATGATTTCATGGTTAAGCCTAAAACATTATCATGTAAAACCTTCCACCTTTTAGTAGAACTTGAAAATAATACATATATGTGTTACAGAACTCCAAAAAATGAAACAACTTTAACACAAGAATGTGTCATATCACTAAGAGTAAGATTAAGATTATGACAAGCACATGGCATATATAATGCTCTCATATTTATTTCAAGTAAACATTTTTTAACCCCTTGGTTTTTTCCCTTCATATTAAAACCATGTCATAACTTTTTCCCCTCACATTATAGACTAATTAAAAGAATTAAATGCATTCAATAATTCATTGAAAAGCCTCAATTCAGATGTGTCATCTACGTTTAAGAACTTTAAAATGTACTCATCTATTTTTACTTTTTTATTTGACATATTCACATAACATACTAATAAACTCATTTATTCTTGATGACTTAAATATGGGGTACAATCAACAATAATAGAAAAATATTTTGCCTCTTTAATGATCCCTATCATAGAACTTCTAACACTATGGGCCAACAAAGAAATCAACTCATTTTGAATTTTGTGACCAAGATAATGATGATGATTTTCATGGTTTAGAATACGTCTAACATAATTTTACATTATTACATCAAATCCAGCAATCATTGCTGGAACCCCTCCCCAGGCGGGTCCACGGGCCCAACATCCTGCGTGACATCTGGACCCGTGGCTCGCGGGGGAGGAATTCCCCACCAGGGATACTTAAAACGAACAAATTTATTTAATTTACCTCCGTACATAAATTGAGATAAATCATTAAAAAAAATC
>JAOQML010036206.1:0-10937 GCA_027568935.1 Erythroxylum urbanii | reverse complement strand
ACAACATAGATGAATGTTCATAATCATAATACAACACACCATTATAAAGAACATATTGGCTGAAAAATATCATCAAGCATAACACTCCAACATTCATCATAAGTTAACGTATTCAAAACGCAATGCACATCACAATGGCTCGAGAGTTCTGTGGAACGAAACGAAAAAACCAAAGTTTATACCGTGAGACAAAATGAGTCCGATTTCTCAGGATCTCGTGGCCACAAGAGGGCAGCCGGGAGAAGGCTATAAGTCAACATGCACGTGACAACGAAATGGATTTCTCTCTCGCCCACATAACAGATTTTGCAATGCTTAAACATTTCCGAATATGTTCATGTTTTCATACTTTTTATATTTTCTATTCTTCATCCAAAAAAAATAACAAAATCCTTTCAAAGTAGCATGGTATACATTCACAGAGAATAAAACAAACACATTAAGCATACATACACATAATCAATAGTTCATCATCACAAAACTATAAACATATTACGCACCTATTTAACTTGATATTTTCCAAAATCAAGCTTGGTCTTCTCTTTGCTCTTGTTGGCGATTTTCTGGATTACCTAAGACAAACATATTTCATTTTATCAATACACATGCATGAAGCTACCTCCTATCCATAAATAAACTTAAGCTTAACCTATTCTTGATTCTATCTAACTAGAAAACTAAGATCTAAGCAAGTCTAAAGAAGACACCATTCTCATATTCTTCTTCTTTCTTTCTTCATCTTCATCTTCTTCATATTAAAACCTACTTCTTTCTACTTCCTAAATCTATCAAAACAAGAAGAATACACAAAGAAGAACTTACCTAAGCTTTTCCTTCTTCTCCTTTCTCTTTTTCTTTCTCTCTTTCTTCTTCCCTTTCTTTCTCTTTCTCTCCTTCTAGGTTTTTCCATGACACTCTCCTTCTTTCTTTTCTTTTCCTTCACCCTCACGACTCCTTCTCTTCTTTTCTATACACTCACGACTCCTACTTCTTTTATCTTATTCATTTAAGACAATCTTTTTGATTTTCCAATTTTACCCTTCCTTCTTCATAAAATTTCTACTAACTCCTTTCAATTCATACCACCTTACAAAATTGATAAAATACCATATTAAACTCCAAAAATTTTTAATTCATAAATTCTAATTTATTTCCATGCTTGATAATTTAATAAAAATAATTGAAATAAAATAAAAAGTAAAAATCCTAAAAGTGAGATCCAACATTTACCATTATGAAAAGTGGTAAAGTGATTGACAATCATGTTAAGTTTTCTTTTGAGCTGTCTAATATTGATAATCAAGAAAAGGATAGCCTCACCAAAGAAGATGAACAAAACAAGAAAAGCAATGGGAGAAACTATTCAAGTCACATTAAAATGGGTAAACAACTTAAGCATGACACCAAGGACAATGAAGGACAAAAACTTCAGAAGGCGATAGATCCTTATCAACCACTAATTCCATAACCAAGTCACCTTAAGGAATCGAAACCAAATAAGCAGTTTTTCTATCTATATAGCATGCTTTCTAAGGTCAATGTTAATCTGCCCTTGTTAGATGTGATTAGGAACATTCCGACTTATTTAAGTTTTTCAAAAAACTAAGCCCCAAGAAACGAAAGTTTGAGCCTAACAAAAAGGTGCTAGTTTCAGAAGTAGCAAGTGCAATTCTACATTAGCATTTCCCCCCCAAACTGAAAGATCTAGGACGTTCTATCGTGAAAGTATCAATGGGTAATAGTGATGAGGTTAAGAGTATCCTTGATCTTGGAGCAAGCATAAACCTTATGTCTCACTCTAATTATAAGAAATTGGATATAGGATAGTTAAGACCTATGAACATGTGTTTGCAATTAGTTGATAGGTCAATCCATTATCCAAAAAGAATAGTGGAAGACGTGTTAGTGAAAGTTAGAGGATTGATTATTCTAGTAAACTTTGTTGTCCTAGATATGGGGGAAGTGAAGGAGAAAGAAAAGGAGCACTCCATACTCCTAGGGAGGCCTTTTATTGCGACCACTAAAACTTTGATTTATGTGAAGAATGGGAAATTGACCATGAAAATTTTGGGAGAATGGTAGAATTTTCAATCTTTAATGTTGAATCTATTCCTACTTTTACTGTTTTTGAAGACTATTCTTTTATTGATCAAGTTAATGCTACTAATTTTGATTCTGACTTGCAGGAAGAACAAGAAAAGAAGTTGGACTTAGTTAAAGAGAGTGATGAATGCAGCCAATTGCTAGTGGATGTAACTGAGGAAATGTTTGGAAAATTCGTGGAGACAAAGTCGAATGGAAAGGAGAAAACGGTGGAATCAATCACTTTGAGTGACCCAC
Organism: Erythroxylum urbanii; assembly: GCA_027568935.1. NCBI lineage: Eukaryota > Viridiplantae > Streptophyta > Magnoliopsida > Malpighiales > Erythroxylaceae > Erythroxylum > Erythroxylum urbanii. Next base: position 8,597 of record JAOQML010036206.1, on the reverse strand, counting down.
CTTGAGCATGATCATTGAGGCGTCCAGATACAAGACTTTAAAGAAGCAACCCATTTGATTTCTGTTTGTTTATCAATTATCTATTTTTTATTATTTTACTTAGTGAACCTTAACTTAGTTTATTTTCTTTGTATACACATGCCTCCTCTTTCTTCTCTTCTATTTGTTTTCTTTGCAGCTATTCTTCATTCCTCGTATTACACCACGTTCCATACTAAATCAACGCAGTGATCACCCCCACATTCCTATCGTATTTCTATCCTTTTCTTTAATTCTTTTCAGTTTAATGTCTTTTAAATTTTAATGTTTATCCTTGTTCGTGTTAATTTTTGTCTTTTGTTTTAGGCCCCTCTTTTACCTTTTTGTATCACAATAGGAATAGTGTGATATTTAAATGTTGGGGGGAGTTATTATTAAAAAAAGAAAATGTGTTTCTTATATGTGTTTTTTCCCATTTAATAGTTAGCGATGCATAGTCATTAAATGAACTCCATCGGGATTAAAAATGCATAATATGAGCGAATGAGTATACTTGCATACTTAAAATAATTGGCTTGGATTTTGATTAAAAGGACATTAGATTGTTGTGATAGATGAATGTCATTTTTCTTTGGTAAGGATTTGAGACTTTTTGAACTATTAAACACCAAATTCAAATATTCTTTATTGAGAGTGTTCTTTCATGATTAAGGAACTTTAGAGTTTGCGTGCAAATACTAGTTGATATCACATAATTTTATTCAAACATTGAAATGATGAAGGCAATTAGGATTTACCTTTTTTACTTAAAAAGTAACCATAATGTTACCCTTAGTGAGCCCTTTTGAGCTTAAATGAAATCTTTTCTTTCTTTAAACCCAAAATATAAGCCTTGAACTTGATTGTTTTTCCTATTCATTACACCTGTCATAAGGCAAGTTGAGCATTTGAATGTGTACAATTGGGTCTAGAGAACAATTGTTTGAAGAAGTGTGGGGGAATCGTAGAATATAGTTGGAATTTGAGAAAAAAAAGAAAAAGAAACAGAAAAAAAAAGGAAGGAAGAGAAGATGACTAGAAAATGAAAAGAAAAGGAAAGAAGTAAAAATGGGAAGTGTTAATTTTGTTAAATGAGAGGAATGAATTGAGTGTTTTATGGTTCATTGTCCTGCATTATTTTAAATGCTCAATTTGTGATGTGGTTTTAAATTGTGATTTTCCTTTTTCCTACCCTTAGCCCAGCCCCATTACAATCGAAATAAAGACCTTCAAATTGATGTTCATCTTTGCTTCCAGTTGATTCCATTTACTTTTCAATCTATTTTATGATTTTTGTTAAAGTCTTTAATTAAAAAAAATCAGGATAGAATGTTTAGGATTGCATATATTTTTATTTTTTCTTTTGTTTAAGGTTAATTTAAGCGAACCAATTTCACCTCCGTGGGAGACGACCCTGGGTAATCACTACAACTACCTCGTATACTTATGAGTAGGATAGCCTAGGTATTTTTAGAACTCATTTAGGCACAACATATCAAACAAGGAAGCATTTGGTCTATCCCTAAGAAAACTAGCCAATCTTACACTTTCCAACATATTCTGAATACAAGGTCCTTTATGGACTCTCACATCAAACACTACATTGGTGATGGAAAGAATACAAAATTTTGGTTTGATAATCAAAATTCACTAGGGCCTTTATGTAACACACAATACTTTCAGTCTCTCAGAGGAATAATTCCTAAAGATATTAAGGTGTATAATTTAATTATAAACAACAATTAGTGTTGACCTTTTCATATATATAGGGGAACCATATCAATCTTGAAGCATATGCATGAGTATTCACTTAATCAGTTGTAGGAGGATGTGGTCAGATGAGAATTGCAAAAATCATAGAAGTTCTCTTCTCAATCATATAGGCAGCTAATGGTTGTGCCACAGATTAAATTTTCTTACCATAAGCTGATTTGGGGGGTCAGAAATCTCACAAGCTGACCCATATGGTTAGCAACATTACAAAGATTGGGAACCATATTCTTGAAATTTCATGTTTTTTATGCACTAGGTGGCTTGAGATAATAGATCATATATATTCTTCAAGTTCCATCTTATTGAACAATTATGGAGAAGATTTCTCACTATTTTCGATATACAAGCTAGCAACCTAAGATGGATGGGTATCTTAGAATAAACAGACTAAGCTGGACAAGTAAAGGAGATCAAAAGCGGTTAAAAGCTAGATTTGCTACGTTGGTACATTACATTTGGAGACTAAGAAACACAAAGCGGTTTGGGAGTGTTGAAGACTGTACGAGGTGCAGTTGGATAGAGTTTTTCCTAAAATTGAGGATAACTACCATATACTCCTTATGAACAATCCATAACTACACATATTAGAATGAATGTACAAATATAGAAGAGGTTGCTACTAGTAATCTGCTGGATCGTAATTGATTTGACTTATGTACTAAATCCTACCTTAGGAGTTGTTCTTTTGAGATACTATGTACTTATTCCACATTTTAAATGACCTACTTACTTTTTAGAAAAAATCGATATTTGCAAATACATTTCCAAATATCAATTTGCTTTCTTTGGCTAAAGAATTCTTTAAATTAATATTAATTAAGAAGACTGGAATATTTTCTCTAATTACTTTAGAGTTATGAATCTTTTATTAACTTAACTAACTATCTCCATATGATTCATACTATATCCAAGTACTACTCACTGAACTACCCTAAATAGATTATGTCATAAGTAGCATTAAAATATAATAATTTTCACATTAGAAACTTTGATAATCTTAAGTCTAATGATTGATTATACAACCGCCATAATGAGAAAATCCACAAACATATAAGTAATATTCCATTTGGGATCCTCATAATTAGGTTATTTAACTCATAATCAGGTTATTTAAGTGAATTTATTCTTTAATAAAAACCTACACATTTGTTTAAACATCTCTATACTTTAATTTATTAGATCAATTACTTTCTTCATAAGAAAGAAACATAATGTGTACTAGTTTTACCATTCCATCAATATCTCATCCTGATCAAACTAAAACTAGACATAATTTAGGAATAATACATAATTACAAATTGAATATCATAATTTCAATTGCATAGTAATTATTCTAAGAATTTTATCTTTAGTATTAAAACAACAAATGAAATTAACAAAATTTGTAAAGATAAAGAATGCCTTTACTAATTAAAATAATAATGTCATACATAAAATTGCAACCAATCAATTAGCTATAAGGGCTTAAGTTAATAATATCTCACTTACACTAAAGTCAATCGCCTATGTGTCTAATATCATAACCATCCATATGTTGATCATATCTCTTTTTAGATAATTGCTTAGTAAGAGGACATGAAATATTCTATTAAGTGGGAACCACACTAATACTATATCTTGTTACTCCACTATCATTTTGATTACGTAAAACTTCTTAAATACATGTTTAGACCGTTGATGAGATCTTGATTACTTTTTTTGTGCAATGGTATCGTTGTTTTTGCAGTATAATACTATTAGCTTAATAATACTAGGAACTACGTCAATTTTAATGATGAGCTTCATGATCTAAACTGCTTCTTTTGTCACCTGTGATAGTGAAATGTACTCTACATTGGTTATAGAATCTACAATGGTTAGTTTTATCATTCAAAGTGAAGATATACCCTGATTGTGATCTATTATCCTCTGGATCAAATTGAAAACTAGTAATTAGATACTCCTAAACTCTCAATTCAGATTCTCTATAGACCAAGAAAATATCTTTAGTTCTTCTCAAGTACTTTAAGATATTGTTCACAATTGTCCAATGGCCATCACTAGGATTATCTTGAAAGATGCTCATTATACTCAAAACATAAGAGACATCTGGTTTATTACATAGCATCACATACATGATTGATCTAATAGCTAAAGCATATAGGATATAATCCATTTTATCTCTCTCTTCTTATGTCTTTAGGCACATAATTTTTGAGAGAGAAATTCCATATGACTTGAGTAAGAATTCCTTCCTAGATTTCCTCATTCGAAACCTCTTTAGCACTTTGTCTGTGTATGTGAATTGGAATATATCAAGTAACCTCTTTAATCTATCTATATAGATATTTATTCCTAAAATATAGATTACTTCTCCCATATCATTTATGGATAATTTCTTGGATAATCAAATCTTTACATATTAGAGCAATAGTATATCATTTCTAATTACCAATATGTCATCTGCATATAACATTAGGAAGATAACTGCACTCCTACTAACCTTCTCATCAACACATGGTTCATCCATATTTTTTACAAAATTAAACTCTTTAATAGTCTCATCAAAATGGATGTTCTAACTGCATGACTCTTACTTATGTCCATAAATAGCCTTTTGTAACTTGAATACTTGATTAGGAAATCTTTTGGATTAAAACCTTCAGGTTGTATATATATATATATCCTTAAATAAATTCTTATTAAGAAATGATGTTTCTACATTCATTTTCTAGATTTCATAATCATCATATGTGATTATATACAATAATATCCTTGCAGATTTAAGCATAGCTACTAGTGAATAGGTTTCATTAAAATTAACAACTTGTTTTTGTTTGTAACCTTTAGCCACTAACCTTGCTTTATACTTGTGTAAATTGTCATCCATGTGAGTTTTTCTCTTGAAGACTCACTTCCACCAAATTGGTGAAATACGATTAGGATTATCCACCAAAGTCCTTACTTTATTTATATACATTAATTCTATTTCAGATTTCATGGCTTTATGTCATTTTAAACAGTCATTTTCAGACATTGCTTCCTTAAAATTTATAGGTTCATTATGCATGAGCGATATATTATCTTTCCTCTTTTTAATATGAAGATCTAATCTAATGGTACTTATCCTACTAGTGCATTATAGATTATCTATCTTTTGAACCCTTGTTTGCATATCATATGTCTTAACTTGAGATTTCTATTCCATCCAGATGTGAATTTCTTAAAATCTCTTTCTAAGAATGTAACATATCTTAAAATAAACACCTTTTGCTCAAATGGATGGTAAATTTGATATCCAATACTCTTTTTAGATACCCTATAAATTGGCATTTATATGACTTAGCTTGAAGTTTGTTAGATGTTGCACACTTTTCGTAAGTATCATATCTCCAAATCTTTAGGTGTGACAATTTAGGTCTATTATTAGGCTATATCTCATATATTGTCTTATTAATTGATTTATATGGAACTTTATTCAAAATTAAGCAATAGTTTCAAAGGTATATCCCTAAAATTAGACAAGAAGTACTACACGACTGCTTATGAAACATACCATATCTAATAGAGTACGATTTCTCCTCTTAGACACTTTATTATGTTATGGAGTTCAATGAGGAGTCCATTGTGAGAAGATCTGTAATGCTGGACTTTCTTAGCCCTTTTTGAGTTGCTCTGTATTGGGAGATACTACTGTAAATTGACATATACATGGTTGTATATGAGTTCAAAAATGTATTTGAATCCTTTTGGTACGTATGCCAGTGATATAAAATGTTATATGCCATTAAATGAATTTAAAGTTCATCAGTATGCGAAATCTTGGAAATTTTTGACATGTAAGCTTCTAAGTGTGTAAAATTGAGTCCATTGGATGGTATGACCATGGTGGTCGAATTAAATGTGTTCTAATGCCTTAGAGGTGGTTAGACACGATTTATAAACTTATTGGACACTTAAAAAGCTTAATTGGAGAAGTTGATGAATATAAGGACCTAATTGTAATTTTTCAATTCTTGGAGGACCAATATGTAATTTTATAACGTTAAAGGGCTTATTTATTATTTTCAAAAGTCCAAGAACCAAAATAAAAATAAAACTTTTGGTCATTATCAAATTTTGGGCTTGATTGCAAATTTAGGAAAGTTTGGAGGGTATAATGGTAATTTCACTTAAACTAAGGGCAAAAAGGTAAATTCACCATGTTTGGTCAAAGAAGAGTCAAATTATAGACTCTTCTTCATGGTGTGCCCATGCACCTCCTCATTAAACATTAAAACACTTTGTTTTAATTAAAAGAAAAGAGAAGAAAGGAGAAGAGAGGAGGAGAAGATGAAGCATTCGGTCATCACCTATCTTTCACCATTTTTTTTTTATTCTTTAACCCAAACCTAGGTGTTCTAAGGTAATTTGGGGTCAAGGAACTCAAATCTACCATTATATTTGAGAAATTCTCAAAGGATTTGAAGATATCACTGAAGGAAAGTTTAGGTAAATTTTGTCTCATCCCTCTCTACATTAGGATTTTGAGTTTGGTGTTAAGATATGTTGTTCTCCATGCTTAAATATGCACGAATCATGGTTTAGGTGAATGAAATATGTCATAGAGAGGGTTCTTTAAGTCAAAACCGAAAATGCCCCCTTTTGGTGAAAGTTGTAAATTTTTGGATACCTTTTGAAATCTATGATTTAAATGAATTCTATGATGTTAATTGTGCATGTATAATGTGAATTGATAATGAATAATAAAGAAGATGTATGTTGGTCAAGTTTGAGCCAAAATGATGAAGAAGAAGTCGATTATTGTAATGAGTTATGTAATTGATAAATGTAGCTTAAAAGGGAGTTGGTTTGAATGGAGTGGTGGAATGTGTCATTGAGTGGAAGTGTTACTATATGACATGATAGGAGCATGAATTATTATAATAAAGTCTTAAAAATGTGACTTGAAAGTTATGCACATTAGGTATTTGATAAAATGCCTAAGTGAACTTGGCTTAGGATTTAAGAATTTTGATGGTGTGCACTGGAAAGAGGTTTTCATGTTTACTTAGAGTAAACTTTTTGTTGCTTAGATTGATGAGTAATGGCCTAATGTGAATGGATAAAGATGTGCTTAATTATGCTTTGAAATGAGTAAGTATTGGATTAAAGGCATTAAATGGCTTAGGAAATGTAAAAGAAAAGCTAATGTGAATAGTAAGGAAGTAACCATGTGAGGCATTTAATGGTCGAATCCTATAGCTTAAAGGGAATGATATTACGTTTTACACACTTATATGATGGTGTATAACTATAGAAAGCATTTATGTTTAAGTAGTAATTTCATTGTATGTCGTTTTATTTATAAAGGCTCGAGAGCTAGGAATCAAGGAGCTCACACTGAGGATTTTTGAAGGAAAGGTAGTGCACATCTTCTTTTGAGGTGAGTTGGAGAAAACATATTTCTCAAATAGAATTGGAACATCCTAAGATGTGCCGAATGAATTGTATGTGAATTTTGAACCTAGGCAATGTAGGGTAAAATTGAACTTCAAACGGAGGCTAATATGCCTATTTATTTAAGAAACAATATTGTTTTGAATAACATTTTGCACTTGGAGTACAAAAGATGACGTTTATTGTATGAAATAATGTTTTTAAATTTACATATGCATGATAGAGCCATATTTGCCTCGTATATGTGTCTTCTTGGCTTAGAGCCATCACAAGGTTTCATTTCATCGGTTGGACCGATGCCTTACTTGATTTTATACTTAAAATTTGAATATGATTTATTTTGTGATTGGTGAAGTAACGATTGGCCAATCGTGTGCTGAGCACAACTCATTTAGCGACCCCCGTACCTTTGACGTTGTTACATAAAAATCGAGTCCTTGTATCAACACCTTTCTACGGGACTTGCGGGTGATTCCACAACTAGGGTCTGGACACTGACGAGGTCATCACCTAAGATCATGACACTCTTGTCAATTGTAGTCCGGACTCACCACGGATGAGGTTGAGCCAACACCGTGGATCAGTGGGTGTGCGCGTTAGTTTGGCCAACTAGTGGTGTCACACATGATTGTTTGGGCTTACCCTAATATTTGTTTTTCTGACGAGATTTGATTTATACATGTGATGTTTTTATGCATTTGTGTATTGGAACTGGAACTTATGTTCACCATATGAATGAATTAATAGGCTAGGCTTATATAGTTCCTAACTAATATACGTTGACCTATGTGTTTCTATGTGTTATATGTTCACCTTATGGGTTATCTATACCGTCTTAGTGTGTATCGAGTTTTATTCATGACATATGTTTTTTCCTACTCACTGAGTACATAGTGTACTTACCCACCTCTGTTTCCCAACCATGTAGGTTAATTTGGTGAGTTTGAAGTTCTGAGTGGATCGTGGGGTTTTTTGACATTTTTGGGATATTACTGCATGTAGGTAGTCTCTGTTTTGTACTTTGTTGTGTAGTGACTCATGATTATGTTGATATACTTTATAATTTTGTAAATTAACTTTTGTCTGTCTAGTGGTTTGTAAATGACTTTATATATGAACATTTTGTATTATCGTTGAGATTGATATTCAGTTAGCCTTGCATAGTCAGGTTAAGGGTATCGTGAGTATCCTGAGCTTGAGTATGTGCAGGTTTTCATATGCCCGATGTAGTTCCGGGTTGTGACAATTAAATTGGTATCAGAGCTTGGTTTTATATTTTCAAAAATGTTATTTCCATTTTTAAAAGATTCATGAGCCTTAGGAGTTGAGTCTGGGTGTTAACAGTCTTTGGTCGAGAAGTTAAGTCTTGGATCGTTAAGTTAACGTCC
>JAOQML010036195.1:0-10938 GCA_027568935.1 Erythroxylum urbanii | reverse complement strand
GAGGCTTTGGTTGTGTTTAAATCTGATTAGATGTCTTTAGATCAGATTTGGATCAGATTTGATTAGTTAGAGTTTAAATTGTAATTAAGTCTTACAATCCTATTCCATATGGGATTGGCATGACTTAGACTTTTGCTACAAGTAGGATTAGTTTGTTAAATTCATATTAGGTTTATCTTATCTTAGAATCCTACATGTACTAGGATTGGTGTGATACATATCAGATTAGGGAGTTAGAGACTTGGTCAAATTAGATTTTTTATGACCTTGTTTCTTAGAGTTCTATTAGAATTAGTATTTATAGGGCCTTGGACATTCATTATGGGGGGAAGAATTCAGATTATTCAATTGAAAAATAGAGAGAGTTTTCTCCTTGAGTTCTTAAAAGAACAAACCTAGAACTTATCAAAGAAATCCTTTCTTTGTGGCATTCACAACACTTCCATTATAACCTTTGTTCAAGTTCCTGTATTCCTTGGGTTTAGACTTTAATGTAGTCTAAGTTTCTATTTTCATTGTTTCTTGAGTGTAGGTTCTTTATACCAAGGTTCTTGTCTTTTTAGACAAAGGGTCAAGGTCCATCAAAACCAGATTTATGTTTAGGTTTCCTAGGATCATATAATCAGATTCTTGTGGGTTTTCTGTGGTTCATCTCTATTGGTTTAACATCAATTACATTATTGGTTAACATATAATACATACTTATGCCTTGGCATTATGTCAGACTATACCATAGACCCAAGGTTGGTATGTGTATGTAGTACTGATAGTACTATAGATGCCAGAGTATATATTGACTATAATGTGGTACTTATATGTCCACTACATGGGTCCATATACGGTATAATAGATCATCATACCTTATCATTAGGTATTAAAAAATTTGCTTGATCACTCAAATATAGTGGCATACTACGTAACCAATCAAAAAGGTAATAGTATGGACATTTTTGTACCCATCAGGATAAGTGGGTGTATAAAGCTATATTAAGTATGCATTCAGTTGCATAATGATACAAGTGTAATAAATCATGTATGAATTCAATCTATTTCACCCCTTAGATACTGTAATAATAACCATGTTCATTAAAGTTGGATGTACCCTATATACCTTGAGTACCATATGTACTATTCCACTATAGTGTGATCGTATAACTGATATGTATGACCCATTCCATGTATATAGTGCAAACCACAGTGTATACACAGATGAGTATGGTGTGGCATAACATTAATTGTTTTTCCAATCTAATGTATTATATTATTAGTGTTATAGGTAGCTATCACAAGTGGTGTATTGAGACCCAGCTGTAATAGAGCAGTTGTTATTTTAGAATAAATAAATGCTCTATTACAACTGGGTCTCAATATACATTATGATTACCAATTACCATTCAATATATGGCAATATACCCTAATTGACAAGTATACACAGCAAATGATGTAGTAATATATACATCTAATGTTATATTATGCACAGGTACATATTAAACACACCAATGGTACATGTACCAAGTATATGTCATCTGGATACTATTGAGTCAAATTATTGTGTGTACTTATGGTATGATAGTGCCTTTAGGGTACCATATAAATAAGTAAGATACTGGAGAGTAACACACATCCTTCAGGTCAAATTATACATATATTGCATCAACCAGATTACCACATGGAGGATGTGTGTTACTCTCCTATCATAAAGTGTGTACATATATACCTAACATACAATGCAATAGGTGATACAACCAGCCTTCGCAATGGAGTTCCATGCCTTACATATCAACCTGACAAGCTACATATGCCAAGTGGTCCAATTACAACGAAACAAGCTTTAAGGCTTAAACAAGCAATGCAAGCTTTTGTTCAAGCCCAAATCACAACTCAAGTACATAAGGAGGCCGGAACATTTATGGAGGAACACCAAGGCACGCCCAAGCTTGTGACTTTATTAGAGGAGGCGCTGGGAGAGGCTAATACTTAGCCATTTTTGGGAAACAAGTTTTGTTTAGGGGGCATTTTTTTGATAATTTAGTCTTGTTATTTATTATCTCTTATTTAGGCCCAAGGACTTGTTTATAGGCTGTTCTTTTAGTTAGTAGCATGTGCTTTGATTAAAAGTCACATGACTTAGTTTTTGCTTAATAAGGCCCATATGCCCTTCTTCGTGTTTTTGGGTATTTTGAGACTTATTTAATTTTTATAGGAGTATTTTAATGTGTTTAGCCCATTCCTAAAAGGACTTGGATCAGATTGTGTTCAATGGGCTAGATACTCCTAGATTTGTTAGGATTAGCCTAGTTTTCATTAAATAGGCTTACAAACCCATTCCTATTAGGGTTAGGACTTGGTCAACAGTATTTATACCTTATTATATTCTTGTAACCCTAGATTGGATGATTAATAAAAATTTCAGAATTGAACTCTTCAAGTGAGGCGTGAATGTCTTCATGATTACTTCAAGAAATTGATTTGCATCAATAAGTACGTACTTACAACATAAATTGATTTCTGATTTCTTTGGGATTGGGTCTCAAACTTGTGTTTTGGGGTTTGATCTAGCATGTTTAATTGAATAGAAAGATTGGGGTTTTTGATTCAATAGGATTAGGGAGTTTCAAAAACCTTGTTTTCTTGGAGTTTCATATCATCTTAGTATCAAAGCTTTGGCTTAATTCTATTGAACTCATACATATCTTTATTGTGTTTTTCTTATTTGTTTCTTTTAAAAAATGAACAGTAGCAAGAAAATGTGAACAGTAGCCAAAAAAAGAAAATTTGAGATTGATTAAGAAACACCTAAGATTGTGATTCTTTGAATCTTTGTTTGATCCTTGCTTCAAGATTCATCAAGATTGCCATTTTTAACTTCAAGATTGATTTTTTCAACAAGGGCGAGTCTTTCCATTCAAGAACATATCAAGATTTGCTTTCTTGAATCTTTTATGCTATTCTTGGAAATTCAAATTAGGCAGTTAACTCTTTTTGCATGAAACTTAGATTAAAACTTCAAATTAGCTTATTTTTATGCAGAAGCCATTGAAAGCACGTTGAGTTGTATACTTTAAACCTTGGGTAGATTTGAAATTTGTTCTTTGATCTCTCGTGTTTTCGTTGAGTTTTACAATATATTGAGTGTCTTTCTTTGATTCTTAGTTTACTTTCTTGTTTGTGCCTTTCTTTGTTTCCATTACATTGAATTGGACAATCTTGCATTCATATTGTTCAATTATAAACAAAAATCATTGCATATACATCTTTCCATCTGTGTATTAGCATACTATTTTATTTCTGTCCGTGCTTTACTTTGCTTCTAGAATTGTTCTTGTTTCGTTTCTTGTTAGGATTTACTTGTTATTTCCAATTAATTTGTGTTACTTGCTGTTTGCTTAGTTTTGTCGAATTGGTTTTTGAAAAGTAACTATAAAGACATCACTTGAGAGGTAAAAGGCAAGAAGGTGAGCTTATATAGTGAAAAGCCATTAATATTGTGTGAAAGCATGAGTGTACAATCTGATTTGAGGGAAACTAGTGAGGGAGTGATTGTGAGGTCTTTTCTAACATTTCCTTGCAGGTTTACACCATGTCTAAGACAAATGATAAGGATGGTAATGGTGATGGGAAGTCTGGTGAAGGAAAAGGAAGTGACAATGAACAACAAAATAAGACTTTCTTTACTTTAGCAGCTATGCAATATCAGTTTCTAAGGATAGAGAACATGTTTAGAGATGTCAGTGACAAGATAGATTAATCAAAACTTTGCAAGAGTTTTCAGTTAATAATGCAACAAGAGAAAGAGCTTTAACTACAGCTCAAAATCCCCAAAACTATGAAGCAAAAGTTGTTAATTATGAAGAAGATGATGAGAGGGGGTGGTATGAAGTTTGAAACTATAGAAGAGGAGGAAGAGGAGATAGAGGCCAAAATAGAGGAGAACATAGGGGAAGAGTTGAAAGAGGTAGAGATGAGGCAGAAGCTGAGAGAGTTGATAGAAACATAGGAAGCATCAATATGAAGATTCCATCTTTCCAAGGGAGGAATGACTTAGAAGCCTACTTGGAGTAGGAAAGGAAAGTAGAGATGATATTTGCTTGCCATAACTACTCAGAAGAAAAGAAGGTGAAGTTGGCGGTAGTTGAATTCTCTAACTATGCAGCTGTTTGGTGGGATCAACTACTTCTGAATAGGAGAAGGGCTGGAGATAGACCTGTTGAAACATGGGAGGAGATGAAGTCCATCATAAAGAGGCATTTTGTGCCTAGTTACTACTATAAGGAGTTGCACCAAAAACTCCAGACTTTGAGACAAGGTATTAAGAGCATTGAGGATTAACACAAAGAGATGGAAATAGCTATGATAAGGGCTGATATTTAAGAAGAAAGGGAAGCCACCATGGCTCGGTTTCTGGCTGGTTTGAATAAGGAGATAGACAACATTGTTGGGTTGCATCACTATGTGGAGCTTGATGAAATGGTCAACATGATCATGAAAATTGAAAAGCAATTGAAGAGTAAAAGCTCCAACAAGGCTTACAATTCTGGTTCTTCAAGTTCTTGGAGTTCCAAGTGGCCTAAGAAGGAAGAAAAGGGCAAGGACAAGTCCAATGACTTCAGGGACAAGTCCAAAGATGAGGGGACAGCCTTTAAAGGTACGAATTCTCACCTAAATAGTGTTAATGCATCTACTAAGCACAGGGATATTAAATGCTTTAAGTGTTTGGGATCTGGTCATATTGCTTTACAATGCCCAAATAGAAAAGTTATGCTTTTGAGAGATGATGGGGGAATTGAGTCCTAGGAGAGTGATGGAGAAGAAATGCCTGAGCTTGAGGATTACAATGATGTAGAGGTAGAGGAACCTATCCAAGTCAAAGCCCTTGTGATTAGGCATGCTCTCAATGTGCAGGAGAAGTTAGAAGTAGATGAACAGAGGGAAAACATCTTCCATACACATTGCTTAATCAATGACAAGATGTGTAGTATGATAATTGATCGAGGGAGCTGTACAAATACAGCTAGTACAATTTTGGTGGAGAAGTTGGGGTTGCCTATTATTAAATATCCTAGCCCATACAAGCTATAATGGCTCAATGAGTGTGGAAAAGTAAGGGTACACAAACAAGTGAAGGTTGCATTCTCCATTGGGAGGTATTTCAATGAGGTTTTGTGTGATGTAGTACCAATGCAGGCGGGTAACATATTGTTGGGGAAGCCTTGGCAATATGATAGGCGTGTGATCCATGATGGCTACAAGAATAGATACTCATTCAAGACGGGAGATCAAATCTATGTTTTGGGGCCTCTAAAACCAAATGAGGTTCATGAGGATCAAATGAGGCTTTTAAAAGCCATGGAAGAAAAAAAACAAAGGGAGACAGAGTTTTAAAAAAAAGAAAAGGAAAAGAAGCCATTCAAAAAAAATAAAAATAAAGGCCCAATTGAGAGAGATTGCACTAGCGAGAAAAAAAAATGAGGGAAGTGCAATAGAAAAAGGAGAGTTAAGTGAAAGAAAAAAGAGTACCTTCTTTGCAAAATCAAGAGATTTGAGATAAGTGTTGTACAAACCTAAGCCTTTAATTTTGCTTAACTATAGAGAAATTCTTTATAATGAGGCTGACCTTGACTCTTCCATACCTAGTATTATTAAATTTGTTTTGCAGAAATACTCAGATGTCTTTCCAAATGAGATGCCCAAGGGACTTCCACCTTTGAGAGGTATTAAACACCAGATAGATTTTGTGCCAGGAGCTTAAATTCCAAACCGCCCAGCTTATAGGAGTAATCTTGAGAAGACAAAGGAGCTTTAAAAGCAAGTGGAGGAACTTTTAGAGAGGGGGCACATGAGAGAAAGCTTAAGCCCATGTGCAATTCAGTGTTATTAGTGTCAAAGAAAGATGGGACTTGGTGCATGTGTGTGGATTGTAGGGCAGTGAATAAGATAACGGTAAAGTATCACCATCCAATCCCTAGATTAGATGATCTCTGTGATGAATTACATGGTGCTTGTTTCTTTACAAAGATTGACCTTATAAGTGGCTATCATCAAATTAGGAAGAAAACAGGAGATGAATGGAAATCAACCTTTATCATATTCATGAAAGCATATAAAAATAAGGTCTTATTAAGATATTAAGCAAGTTTTAGAGATCATATCATTGAAAGAATGCACACATCAAAGAAATATGTTGAAGGTTCAAAAGCTCACAAGGCAATATCATCTATTAACTCAATATGGCATAGTTTCAAGGTCAATCCTTAACTATCAAGCTCACAACTTACATAAAAACACATTCATCAATTTTATTTATTAATCATTATCAACTAAATCTCACGCATAATACAAGAACTCTTATCAATCATTGGGAGATTTTTTTAAAAATATTTAAACACTTAAATGTAAAAACTTGCTACACAAGCAATTACAAGTGAAAATCATCAAGTTCAAGCAATAAATAGCTGCGGCATCATTAAAGAACACAAGATCAGATTATACCTGAACCATATCATCCATCAAACTCAATAATTCATGCAAAAAACAAACCTAAATCTCTGTAAAAATTAAACCTAAGTCTCTTCCCCTGCACTTAAACACAATATTGTCCTCAATGTTGACATCAAAGTAAGAAAGGAAAGGTTAAACACACATGCCAAAAAACCAAAAGTAAAAGTGAAAAGAAAAGAAAGAAAATCTGATTTTGTATGATGGGTTTCCTCCGATTAAGCGCTTTTGTTTAACGTCGTTGGCTTGACACTTGCATGCTTGCTCACTCCTCATAACTTGGCAGGGACAACTCGACATTATCCACCACTTGCTTGGTAAAACCTGAATAGAAAGGTTTCAATCGATGCCCATTCACCTTGAACACTTTGTTGCTTTCTAAACTTTGGATCTCAATAGTGCCATAATGAAACACATTAGTAACAAAAAAAGGTCCAATCCAACGAGAACGAAGCTTACCTGGAAATAACCGAAGGTGTGACTGGAAAAGGAGCACTTTCTAGCCGACGATGAACTCCTTTCTATTGACCATCTTATCATGTGTTGCCTTGGTCCTTTCCTTGTAAATCCTTGCAGTCTCAAAAGCATCATTCCTGATCTCCTCCACTTCTTGCAATTGTAACTTCCTATGGATTCCAGCAGCATCATAATCTAAGTTACATTGCTTAATGGACCAAAAAGCTCTATGTTCAAGTTCAAATGGGAGATGACAGGCTTTACCATAAATCATCCTAAAGGGTGACATTCCTATAGGTGTTTTATAAGCTATCCTATAAACCCATAACGCATCACTTAATCTAAGGCTCCAGTCTTTCCTATTAGGTTGCACAGTTTTCTCCAAAATAAACTTGATTTCTCTGTTTGAATCTTTAGCTTGGCCACTAGTTTAGGGGTGATAAGTTGTGGAGGTTCTATAGAAAACATGGTACTTTTTAAGCAGGGCCTCAAATGAGTGATTACAAAAGTGGGTACCATGATCACTAATGATTGCTTTTGGAACTTTATACCTGTCAAAAATGTTAGTCTTGACAAAATTGACAACAGCTTTAGCATCATCAAATCTAGTAGCAAGTGCTTCCACCCATTTAGATACATAATCAATAGCAAGCAATATATAAAGATAACCAAAAGAAGAAGAAAAAGGTCCCTTAAAATCAATACCCCAAAGATCAAAATTTTCACCAAATAAAATAGGAGCTTGCAGCATTTGACTTAAATCATTAGTTGCACTGGTCATAGTAGTATACCTTAAGGGACATCATTAAATATGGTACCAGGGTATAGTGAGGGTGTAACACATTTTATGCTTAGTCAAATTGATAATATTACTACATCCATATCATATGTATTTGGTAATTATATCAACATGGGGTGCACACATCCTTACCATATACATATATGCACCCTAATATATCCTAAACATGCCTAGGGTACACATTCATATAGCATAATATTGTCATGAGAGGTTATAATACACTGGATATCTCAGTTACAAGTATTGGTATTCATAGGTTACCATGGATGTAATACATTAAAAGACCTATGTTAGGTGACATATATGCAGGCTAATATAAGGTCTTTTAATGTATTACCATATAACATAGTCACTTCTCGCAACTACACCCATAATACTTGAATCTTAAGTATTATGGGTGTACCATGAGCTGTAGTAAAAGAAACCTCACATTGAGTGTGACCTAGCTTAATTATATACATTATGAATATCATGAGGATTATTAACATAGCCATTACAACATGATAGTTATGATTCTTGTTGTGATGGTCTTATACCATTAATATCACTCCATAGATGAATATAGGAATACTATTATGCTTTATGGTTTGTAACATTTATGGATGGTGTTGTATAGGTCTTACACCATAGTTATGAGCACCATACCTATACACATCATGGGTTATGTGTGTGTACCATATAGTGTTAATTATTACAACTATATACACGGCAAATTATCCACAGATAGTATTTTTTATGGATCACACATGATACATAAGTTCTATGGTACACACACATAACCCATAACATGTGAATTTATGTATTATACTATACAAAATTATAATTGTTAGAATACTTGTATCCAACACAAACTTAACTAATATTGTCATGAGAGAGTTTATCATACCATACGACATAAGCTATGGTATGAGCTTGGTATAATATGATTTGGCATTTTCTATATCCAAGTATCATGTATATGTCCAAACAAATACTATTTATAAATTAACACAAGTGGT
The DNA here is from genome assembly GCA_027568935.1 of Erythroxylum urbanii. Taxonomy (NCBI): domain Eukaryota; kingdom Viridiplantae; phylum Streptophyta; class Magnoliopsida; order Malpighiales; family Erythroxylaceae; genus Erythroxylum; species Erythroxylum urbanii. The sequence goes on along the minus strand of JAOQML010036195.1, from coordinate 2,190 downwards.
CATAACTTTCACCTAGTTCCACCACATTATACCAATATCAATACATTGGATAATATATGTATTCATGTTATAATACATATATGTCAGTCCATAATCTTTGAAGATGGTGGTTGGGTTTTTGTACATAGGTTATTGCTAATGGTATCAAGTTATATCCTAATCATAATGGCAACATTACGTATTGTACCATAATGTCTGTATTTGCATCTATTACATGACATTATATATGTATAGGACAATATGATGACACACAATGTGTATAGAGGTACGATGCGAAAGTATCATGTGATACTATCCCATGATGTATGTGATGGTGGATGAGACAATATTTTATGAATGGGCAGTATCATGTGGTATCATGTAGCATAGTCTGATAATATGCATACAATACCAGATGGTACAGTTATAACTGAGTCCACTGTATGAGATATAGTCAAACTAATAAATTATCTTAGCAAAATAAATGAACAGATATTTGGATGAATGGGTGTAACCAATTCGTATTACCACTAATTGGGTTCTTGGTTGTATACAATAGATATATCAAGCAGGTATTAAGGGTAAAGTTAAATGATATGGTATATGTAACAATATACCATATATGTATATTCCTTAATAGTATAGTAACAAATGTTATGTGCCCTTACATAACTCACGTGCGTATGTATTATACCAATGTGTTATGGCTACCTTGTCTATACAATCTCACCTAGCGTAATAGTAGCTTTCTAATATTATACCAATATGGTACAATGTTACCCTAACATGGTTACCCTAATGTATATTATACATGGTAATTCAAATTATGTATTTGGTTGGTATACTAGTGCCATTATAAGGTGTAATATCACTATCTTGGGTATTCCTATTGGTATTAACTATTTGGTCCCTCAGTATATCTAAGGTACTGACATATATGAGATACCACATGGGTAACCTGATGATTGCTATAAGTCTTGGTGTGTACCTTATAATTGGTAACTAAAAAGGATGGGACATGGTCCATAATATGGAAGGGCTTAAACTATGTTAGAGGCGTATGGTGTGTCTAAAGCAAACAACAATCATTTAATGGACATAATGCATTACATGACATACCATGTGTAGTTTAGGTCAAAGGCCATCAAATGTACATATAACATTGCATGTACAAGGTATGGTTACACATCCTTTATAGGTAACACTAGTAAGACATATCATATGATACATAATGGTATTATGTTTATACATACATCCCAATGTGTATGTATGTTACAAATTGTATGTACATAGTAAGGATGTACATATTCCAACACATACATTACATGTGACATTGGTATACCCCATGTACACCTAACGAGTGGTTACATATCAGTATTATTCATGATCAATAATATAATGTTACACATATATACTCCCACTCATCTTCTAGATGATATCCACATATGTAACCACTTGTCAGGTGTACATATGGTATACCAATGTCACTACATGCATATATAGATATCATTTTAGCTATGTTATTGGTATACTCTTGGAGTATGGTACTCAATTGACCCTGTACAAGCACTTATGTGGATCAAGGATGTCATTGTTATTATACTGACAGTATATTGATATGGAAATTATTAATGGTTGTGCATATATTATGTATGCACAACCATTAACTATTAAAAGCCATAGGTTGTATTCACTGGTCATGCAAGCATCCAAGAGGTGGTTGACATGCCATATTGCCATATCCAAACTAAAAAATATAGTACCCAACATGTATAAAGTTGATGTACTAGTCCCATGTTACTACAATGGTGGGTACTAACACATGTGTGCACAACATGTTAGTACATTATGATCACATAATTCTATCCAAATAAGGATATGACATATGCATACACCCCATATGCATGTATATGACATAAATTGCGTATAAGGTTATATGCATATACATGTGGGTTATGTATGTCTATAATGCTAGTAACCTTACATTATAAAGTGGCATGGGCATGCTATTAACTACTGGTATGCTAGCCATATGTGTACCCAACATGTATTTTGCAAATGTTACCTAACCATGATAATCCCTATGGCATTTGAGGAATTATATGCATGCCCATATAGAGGTGAATCTCATACTGTCCTTGTCATATGCCCATATGATAATAACAAGTGACTAGAGGTAGGTTACATAATATGACATACTGGGTTTAAAGT